>VIAB01002760.1:77667-91430 GCA_009801035.1 Oophaga pumilio | reverse complement strand
CTATATGGGGCTCACACTGTATATATGGAGGGCTCATACTATATGTAGGTGGCTATGTGGGGGCTCATAATATATATAGGAGGCTATGTGCAGGACTCATACTGTTTATTTGAGGCTATGTTGTGGCACATACTGTATATAGAGCAGCAATGTGTGGGCTCATACTGTATATAGGAGGCTCTGTGGAGGGTCATGATGGATATATGGAGCTATGTGGGGCTGATACTAAATATAGGGGTTATGTGGGGCTCATAATGTATATAGGAAGCTAAGTAGGGTCTCATACAGTTGGAGGCTATGTTTGGGGCACATACTGTATATAGAGAGGTTATGTGGGTGATCATACTGTATACAGCAGGCTATGTGGAGTCTCATACTGCATATAGGGAGCTATGTAGGTTCTAATACTGAATATAGGGGCTATGTGGGGCTCATACTGTATAGGAAGCTATGTGAGGGCTCAAACTGTTTACAAAGGGCTACATTAGAGCTCATATTGTATATAAGGAGCTACGTGGGGGCTATGTGTAGGTCGTTGGCTGTGTGTGGGGTCTTTGGATATATAGGGAGCTGTGTGGGCTCATATTGTACATAGAAAAGCTATGTAGAGGCTCACACTGTATGTAGATAGGCTATGTGAAGGGGCTCATACTGTAAATAGGCAGCTATGTGTGGGCTCATACTGTGTACAGGGGATATGTGAGGGTTCATACTGTATATATAGGCTATGTGGTGGCTCATACTGTATATGAGGGCTATGTGGAGGCTCAAACTGTATATATGAGGCTATGTGGGGGTATTATACTGTATATAGGGGCTAGGTGAGGGCTAGTTGACGTGCTTGACTTGAATAGCGAGTATAGTAAAGGTGAATAGAAAACTCAAGTATTTTTCAGGAGGAAAAATTCCCTCTCTCTCTCCTAAGCTTCTAACAGAGACCAGAGCATTTGAGCACCATGCGATACTTGGCACTGTTCGATACTCGATTGACCATCCCAATGCTTGATTGAGTACAGAGCAGTGCCAAGCATGCTTATTCATCACTAGTGGAGGCCTTTACTGAAACTACCCCCATATGGATGTCTTGAGACATAACAAAAGTTCTTTTTTTCACCCCTTCATTATCAGCAATTCACTGAAAAGGTCATCAGTTCAAAAAACATTACATGAAAAAATCCCATACTCACCGATATCTGGTCGCAATACTAATGATAATGCAAGAAGCAGCAGGCTCCAATGATAAAAGTTAAAGGGGAGTTAGCAAATATGCAAAATGCAGATGAACAACTACCCACACAACTAAGGACTGTATAAGGTGTAAGTCACACAAATATCTGTAACACACCATGACAACTTACAGTCCTTTGGTGACACCTATAATATTACATCAGGCGGACTGTCCAGTACTACGTAAGTGCACCCCACAAGCACAAATACCCCAATTCCCATCAATGACACTAGGAGGCCTGCATTCAGCAAAGAAGAAAATAAACACGAGGTAGTAGTTGATATTTTGGCCAAAATATGCAAAATTGCAACTTGCATCAAAGGTCCTCATTGTATTTTAACTACTTATGCTTAGAAAGTGACTTGTAGGCTGAAAAAGAGAATTAAATGGTTAAAAAAACAAACTTTAAGTGTATGTTCACAGGTATTTTTTAGAAATGAACACAATTGATTTGATATAAATCTAACTTCTGTTATATCCTAGAAAATTTGAGTCAAATTCAGTCAATTTGCAATTCAATTCACTCAAATTGTCAAAAAATGCCCAGCAACATTTTATACATTGTAGAAGACTGTATTAACCAGAGAAAGCTCTCATGAACTCAGGCTTAACAGCACAAGCTTCCCTATATTGCAGCTATCTAATCACATAGTACAGTCAATAAGGAGGGACTGTCATTGACTATATAAAAGCTGAGGCAGGGAATGCAGCAGCCATATTAGGATTATTTATGAAAGAGAGAGGACGTCAGAGTTCAGCTCAGAAATAGAGATATGGATAGAAAACCCTAAAACATTGGCCAAAGGCAAAATACTCCAGCCAGTTTGTGTTGCACAACTGCAGCACTTTAGAAGATGAGAATCATAGCCCATGAATAATACAGATATTCAATTGAAAGGTAAAGAGAGAACGAGAAAGGGAAGTTGCCAGCAGCAATTCAAGACCCAGTGTGAGAATTAATTTTCTTATAGCCTTTCGATGAGTCTTTTACAGTGTGTAGACTTTGCAGAAGGAAATTAGGCCATGGTTAGCCAGACACAAAGAAACAAGGAACTAAGGATCTCAATTGGCATATGAAGGGGCATAACCTCTTCATTTTGGGAAAAGCAAGCTGGTCAGCAAAATAAGCAAAGCTCCAATTGTCATTCTGTCCCTTCTCTTCCTTCTCATTCACATTTTTCTGATGGCCAGACACCATCCTCAAATAGTGAATGGACATTGTCATCATCATTACTATCCTCATCCACTGCTCTCCATACTCTTCCTCCTCTTGAGCCATTGCATCATCAGCCATATGAGTGCCTAGGAAATACCAATTGGCCATTTGTGTGGAAACTCAACTCACATGTCTAAAATCACCAAAAATCTCCTAAGAATAGAACAGAACTATCACTGTCACATATCACCCATAATAAATGTGTCGCACCACCTAGCGGCAAAAGTGGAAGCATAGTGGACAGAAACCAGCACAAATGTTACACTGCTACTTTTTATGAGGGGACTCTGGACACTTAAAACCAGACTTACCAGGAAAAAACTATTAAGCTTTCTGTTAAGATTGTCAGCATTATTAATCGGCACCAAAGAGCTTTCCACTGGTCCACAGCCTTTCCTATGAACAAAGTATTGTAAGGATCCCCCTCTCTACCCATAATAAAGGATTTTTTTTACTTCATAATCAAAGCTAACCCCAACCAACACAGGTGGGAGGCAGTGATTAATAGGGTGCACAGGTAAACAATATGTCTTTAGCAAGTATCTATGAAAGTAATTTCGAATATGAAAGAAGGGATGAGTTTCAAACTGGAAGCTACTGGATTGACAGGATCAGTTATCTTATAAGGACCAATAAACTTGGATCCCAACATAGCGGAGTGAGTTTTTATTACTAGTGGATAATAATCACACCTTGTCCCAATAGAACAGCTCATCCCATCCATGCTCTTGTTATTAGGAGAAGTGGTCAGTCTACACTGTGCTTTTGGCAGGTTTACTTTGACTTCAGATCAAATAACAACTTGTCTATGGATATACCAACATCTGGAGTATCAACATACAAAGTCACAAAGACGCAAAGAAACCAAAATAAGGATGATACCCAAGATTACAGAAGAACAAAGATGTATTAATGGATCCCTGATATTGATGTAAAACTCATCTTAAGGAAAGTGTTCCACCCAGTCAGACTGGTAATTAGAGAAATAAAACCAAAGATAATACTTGAGTTTTGGTTAGCACATTCAGTCTGACCATTTGTCTTTGAGTGATAAGCTGATGAAAAGAATTATTCAATACTAATCTTATTACAAAACACCCATCAGAATTTAGAAACAAAATTATTTCTTCAATCAGAAATTATAATTTCTAGTATCCCATGTAGATTAAACTGCAGGAGAAAGGTTGTAAATTCAGCAGCCTCAAATGTCAGTGAGTGGTCAATAAGGGGGTTAAGTAAAAGTTCATTTAAAACCCAACCTTAAAAAGGAAATATAAAAAGTTAGATAATACTTTAATGTTATAATCCCATGAGAATATTTTGTAATTTAACTCAGATTCTAGTTAAAAACAGGGACAGATGCTGTGAAAACTAAAACTAGTTTCAGATTCAAAAGAATTGTAATCTAAGACATATTTCAAAATTCAGTATGTTAAAATATGCATATGAATCATTTATAAATATAAAGACAGAAGTAAAACGAGATTTATGAGATTACACATTTCAGTTGATCAATAACTATACTCTGGCAAGTCATGACACCTTAACCTCTTCATGATGGGGCTGTGTTCCATTTTTTCATTTTAATTTTTTCATCCCCTTCTTCCAAGAGTAAAAAATTTTAATTTTTTTACTCTAAAAGTTGTTTGTTGTGGGGCGAGTTGTACTTCGACAGTGTTCATTTCTTTACATAAAAATTTCAAGGACATTGAAATTGAAAAAAAAAATCAACCATGTTCACTATCCAGTAAAATTGACATTGAAAGATGATTCTCCAGCTCAGTAATATTATGTCGATACCAAACATGTATAGTGCTTTTTTATTTAAGTGGTGAAAAAAATTCTGAAATTTGTAAAACAAATTTGCTTTTGTCACCAATTTACGAGACATGAAACATTATCAATTTTTTGGGATATGTGTCTTTGTCTGGGCTTATTTATTTGTGCCCTTGGCAGATGTTTTTTATTTTTACCTTTTTGGGGAAGAAACAATGTTTTTCATAGCCTTTTATTGTATTTTACTGCAATGTTGTAGCCACAAAAAAACCACAATTCTGGTGTTTCGATTTGCTTTTCTTGTTACCCTGTTTTTTGATCTGATGAATTTATTTTATATTATGATAGTTCTGTCTATTCTAAACGGGGTTATACCAAATGTGTGTGTATATATATATTTTTTTAATGGGACAAAAAGGGGGTGATTTAAACTTTTGTATATTATTATTTTTTTAGATTTTTAAAAGCATTATTTTTTTCACTTTTCACCGTACTTGTTAGTCCCTTTAGTGGACTTGAAACTGCAATCATCCCGATTTTCCAAACAACTATGAATGCCAGCTAAATGCTAGCTTTCACAGGAGTATTATGACAGGCATTCAGCAGACCCCCGTGCCTTTCCTGGGAACCATCAGTACCCCGTAATCACATCAGGGGCATGCTGAAGGCGCCATGAAATGAAGTGTTTATTTGCTGGGTCATGTTTAAATGCCACTGTCAGAGATTAACAGCAGTATTTAACATGTTAACAGCCATGGGCGGAGCTCCACTCCTTTTGCCGTTATTAGAGGCAGATGATTAGAGGCCAAGAAAGATGCAGGCGTGATTTGTGAGCATGCATCAAGGTTAAGGGCATGACACATGATATAACTGTACCTCATATGTCATGAAGAGGTTAAAGGGAATCTGTCAATGGGATCAACCCTCCTAAGCCATCTATATGGGCACACAGGTCATAGGAAGTTAAATAAAATGACACCTTGATATCTGAGAGTTGATGTCTTATTCCCGAGAAGTCTATGTTTTTCTTGTATGCATTTGAGCTGTTCCAGTCTATAGGCCAAACATAGATCTCCTCAAAGGCTAATTTTAAGTAACAGAGGCTGTTACCAGTGTATTGTGTAATGGCTGCTCTCTACTCTTCTCATCTCATTCCAGAACAAATATGACACCACACAAATAGCAGCAATATCATAATGGCAAAAAACAACAGTGTGTAAGCTGCTTGTTGGAATAAATGTAGGATCTATCGCTAGAATACACAGAGGGTGTTTTTTTGAAAGAATCAAAAAAAAAGAAGAAACGACCACAGATCCGAATATATACTATCAAAATTGAAAAAAACTTTATTCATACATACATAGAAAGGACAGGAGTATCTGAACAATGAACACTGCGGTGGTAAGCATCTAATAAGGATATACACCAAACAAATATCAACCTGGGTTCCCTCAGAATTTAAATAGAATGCAGGGCATATGATTAGGCTACGGCTAGCAAAGAGGTCACATGCTATAAATCATGAATTTCAATGAAAATGACAGTGCATATAACAAAGCATATGTGACTACACCAAAATCTAAGTGGATGTCACCGGTACTGCATGTGAGCAATTTACCTATGTCCACATAAGGATTGGCTAGCTATAAAATAGCTGGAAAACAGCAGATGTAACATGAATGCCCATTGTAAAAGTTGGGAGTGTCTCAGAGCCTCCATGAGCCACATAAAGACGACAGTGTGCCGCCCATAATACAATTCAAGTGACTAACATGGCATGGGTAGGAAGAACATTACCTCCAAAATTAATGGCTGGCACTCACGGGGGAAACCAGGATGATGCGAAAGTGCCCCGACGCACGTTTCGGTAGTTACACCTTCGTCAGGGGGCATACACATAATGAGAACCGAGCGCTATAAAAACCACTTGGACCGGAAGTGGAACATCGCTTACCGGAAGTGACGCTTGTGAAGCCGATGACGCCGCCCGATGCACTGCGCCTGCGTCAAACGAATGGGTGCCACAACCCTGCCATGGCAATCAAACGCTGGAGACACAGGAAACAGGACACCGCGCAGCGCCCCAGCCCACAAGCGTGCAGGTACACAATTCAAATACATGAATGAATGATAAACAGTGGCATTGAACATGGCTTAAAGTTAATATTGATATGATAATCAAAGCTGACTTTATGGAATATTCCATTGCGAACATAGCAGATAACATAGCAGCATATCTAAAATGTTTTTACATAAACATATATAGTTTATAAAGGGTCCATATAGGCCCATAGAATGATCAGAAATAACATATCTTTCAATGCCAACATTTCAACCACAATAACCAAACTCAGGGAGATCCTCTCGAGAGCCTTAAATGACAATGTCATCACCAGGGAACTCAGTGCGGCGTTGATTGTTCCAGAACCAAGGGTTCCAACATTTTATCTACTCCCTAAGCTCCACAAAAATGCAACAGTGCCACCTGGGCGGCCTATTGTTTCAGGTAATGGAAATTATTTGGAACGATTCAATCAGTGGATAGATTCTGTCTTGAAACCCTTGGTCGAAGAATTACCCTCATATTTGAAAGACACAAATCAGTTGCTTTGCAGGGTTGATGGTCTGGTATTGGATAGTGACTCCACATTGGTCACGGCTGATGTGGAGTCACTGTATACCAGTATCAGACACTGTGATGGACTACGTGCTACTGAGTTCTTTTTACAGACATCCAGTATTCCTCCTGCATTAAAAGAATTCATACTGGAAGTATTAGAGTTCACTTTAACCCACAACTTCTTTGTCTTTAAAGGGTCCTTTTTCCTGCAGATCCAGGGAACAGCCATGGGGGCGGCGTTCGCGCCCTCCTATGCTAATCTGTTCCTGGGTCTGTGGGAAAGGGACCTTTTCCTGTCAGATCGGCAGGTCTCTATGGACCGCGTCCTGTTTTGGACGCGGTACATAGATGACATCCTGCTGATCTGGCAGGATTCCACAGGCTCACTTAATGAATTTTTTGAATGGTTAAACGATAATAACATGAACATAAAATTGACCTTTTGTCATAATAAAAACCAAATTGATTTTTTGGATGTTTTGTTAACAAGAGATGAAAATCATTCGATCCAAACTACGATTTTCAGGAAATCCACAGCTACAAATTCCTTGTTGCATGCTTCCTCGTCCCACCCGTCACATATGATTCGAGCTATACCCACAGGCCAATTTATAAGACTTAGACGTATTTGTTCTAATGACAACGAGTTTGAGAGTCAGGCTAATGCACTTAAAGGACGTCTGAGGGAAAGAGGCTACAGCAATAGATCCATAAAAAAAGCCTTCAATAGGGCTAAATTCAGTGAGAGAAATACTCTCTTATATCAAACTCGAGATAAGCCTCATTCAGACGTAACAAGATTCATCACCACCTATAGTTCTCAATCCAACAAGGTCAGACAAATCTTAGAAAAGGCATGGCCAATCTTAAAAACGGATCCCATCTTGGCCAAAATTACTACCATTAGACCACAAATCACATATAGGCGTTCCAAAAACCTTCGTGAACATCTAACCTCCAGTCATTATGAAAGCAATCCCCCCCGGACATTCCTTGATGGCTTTAGTAGACGCAAGGGGTGTTTTAAGTGTGGACACTGCGTGGCATGTGTTAACGTTGATCGTAAGAATTCATTTATGGATTCATCAGGGAAAAAATCCTTTAAAATTCAAAAATTCATAACATGTGCCACAAAATGTGTCATCTACTATGCTACATGCCCATGCTCCCTGATTTATGTAGGTTTGACCACACGGCAACTAAAAGTCAGAATCAGGGAGCATGTGCTTGGGATTGAGGCAGCAGTCAATGAAGAGGATTTATCATCCCTCAAAACACTTCCCAGACATTTTAAGACCTACCATCAATGCAATAGCAGAAGCTTGAGAGTCATAGGGATAGACTGTCTTGATCTAGGAATCCGTGGGGGCGAGGTCACGCAGCGTTTGGCACAACTAGAAGCCCGCTGGATATGGACGCTGAATACAGTCCACCCCAACGGGCTTAATGAAAATTTAAGCTTTGTATCTTTCCTTTGAAAAACACCTTTTTGTTGAGGGTTCGTTTCTATTTTGATATCTCCTTTTATTTTTAACCGTTTGTGCTTTTATCATGTTAATCTTATTGTTTATTTTCATTTATTTACATTTTAGGTGTTTTTGTCAATTATTCTGTTATCTTGGACCTTCATTATGGAGAACATTCTACAACATCCATATACATCCATATATATTTCCAAGAATCACAATTATGTATATGCGAGCTATTCTTCTATATACTATTTATATTTGTTTATGTAAGATGGTCTAGTACTAATTATTTCTGGTTATTGTGGTTGAAATGTTGGCATTGAAAGATATGTTATTTCTGATCATTCTATGGGCCTATATGGACCCTTTATAAACTATATATGTTTATGTAAAAACATTTTAGATATGCTGCTATGTTATCTGCTATGTTCGCAATGGAATATTCCATAAAGTCAGCTTTGATTATCATATCAATATTAACTTTAAGCCATGTTCAATGCCACTGTTTATCATTCATTCATGTATTTGAATTGTGTACCTGCACGCTTGTGGGCTGGGGCGCTGCGCGGTGTCCTGTTTCCTGTGTCTCCAGCGTTTGGTTGCCATGGCAGGGTTGTGGCACCCATTCGTTTGACGCAGGCGCAGTGCATCGGGTGGCGTCATCGGCTTCACAAGCGTCACTTCCGGTACGCGATGTTCCACTTCCGGTCCAAGTGGTTTTTATAGCGCTCGGTTCTCATTATGTGTATGCCCCCTGACGAAGGTGTAACTACCGAAACGTGCGTCGGGGCACGTTCGCATCATCCTGGTTTCCCCCGTGAGTGCCAGCCATTAATTTTGGAGGTAATGTTCTTCCTACCCATGCCATGTTAGTCACTTGAATTGTATTATGGGCGGCACACTGTCGTCTTTATGTGGCTCATGGAGGCTCTGAGACACTCCCAACTTTTACAATGGGCATTCATGTTACATCTGCTGTTTTCCAGCTATTTTATAGCTAGCCAATCCTTATGTGGACATAGGTAAATTGCTCACATGCAGTACCGGTGACATCCACTTAGATTTTGGTGTAGTCACATATGCTTTGTTATATGCACTGGCATTTTCATTGAAATTCATGATTTATAGCATGTGACCTCTTTGCTAGCCGTAGCCTAATCATATGCCCTGCATTCTATTTAAATTCTGAGGGAACCCAGGTTGATATTTGTTTGGTGTATATCCTTATTAGATGCTTACCACCGCAGTGTTCATTGTTCAGATACTCCTGTCCTTTCTATGTATGTATGAATAAAGTTTTTTTCAATTTTGATAGTATATATTCGGATCTGTGGTCGTTTCTTCTTTTTTTTGATTCTTTCAAAAAAACACCCTCTCTGTCTTCTCATCTCATTGCAGAGTTGTGGGTTATTATAACTAACATTTCTGCAGGTTCCTCTCAGATCCTCATCTTTCATCTCACAAGCAAACAGTTTTGCAATACAGCAGAACTGTGAGAGCTGCAGCAAATGTGTTTGTAAGGAGACAAAGTTCAATTCTACTGTTTAGTGTTAGTTACATGTCTCACACAGGAAACTTCTACTGTCATTTAATGAGACATGCCCTTCGGTAGTGCAGTGTTTGAGTTCTTGTGAGATCTCACCTTTTTACTGCTTCAGCTGCCATTGATTACTCAATTTGTGTTTTGGACAAACTACAGTAAAGAAGGTGCCAAATTTCATCTTGATTACCTGCAGCAGTTTACCTGGGGGAGGGGCACTATAAGCCATGTGTCCTAAAAATTTAGTACATGGGTTGGGAGTCTAATCTAGTTAGGCTATCTTATTTAGGTATTCAGACAAAAATTAGGACAGCAGCTGAAATCTTTGTCCTGATGATGGAAGTTCAGCCGCCGGGATTGTACTGGCTCCCCAGGAATCCAGTGAATTCCCAGATGGGACACTAGCACAGAAGATGTTGCTTTGCTGACTCAGTCCTAGCTGCAATTTATCAGAAATTGAAAGTCATTATCTAAAAGCAAGCAATTTGCAGTTAAAGGGTTTGTCACATGTTTGCTGTTCAGGAGTACTGCTCTTCCCATCCAGTTGACTTCCTGCTTACTGGAGGGCATTTTGCTCCCACTTCATTGAGAGTTTAGAACAGAATTATTTTTGTGCTATGGGATATGTGCATTCAAAATATTGCTACAGTACCTCTGCACCATAGGAAGCATAGTGGCAAGGAAGTTGGCCTGCATGGGGGGGCTAAAAGCATGTTCCAGTCATCTCAGCCAGCTTGACTACAAGATTTTGGAAAGAGCTTTTAATCATTGCTCATGTTTGACTTCTGTCTCTACATGGCAGCAGTGGCTGGTTCCTTAGGCAACCAGTTGTAAACATTACTAAATAAATTTGTAATTATCTGGGAGACAGCAGGGAATTTAAAAATGGTAAGCTATGTTCTTTCAGTGTATCTTAGTACTAGGCACAAAGCATCACCTTGAAAATTCTCATGCTTCTTTATTTGAGAAAAAATGGGTGACTTGAACTATTTGGGTGATTTGAATTTGAACTTTGTTTCCTTGCTATTTTAGTCCTCAAGGGGACTTGAACCTACAATCATCCGATTGCTTATATAATGTAATGCAAAAACACAGGTTTGTAGTATATAGTGAAAATGGAGGTCTGTGTGGCTGAGTTTCACAGTGGGAACAATATGGTAGGGACAGAGGCCTTGAGCAGGGCCTCGGTGTCCATGGGTAAATGGTAATCCAACGGACATTGGAAATCACATTGCGGGGGACTGAAAGGAGTCAAGGATCAAGAGATCCACTGGATCGCAGCCGGGGCTGGTTCCTTAGGCAACCAGCTGTGAACATTATTAAATAAAATTGTAATGATTTGGGAGACAGTAGGGATTTTTAATAAATGGTAAGTTACATTCTTGCAATGTATCTTAATACTAGGCACAATGCATCACCTTGAAAAAAATGTCATACCTCTTTTTAATTGGAGAAAAAAATGGCTGATTTGAACTATCGTATATACTCGTGTACAAGCAGAGTTTTTTAGCACTTTTTTTGCACTGAAAATGCCCCCCTTGGCTTATGCACGAGTCATTGTGACAGACGACGGTGAGGGAGGGGATGCTGCAGAGCAACGGGTCACAAGAGGCAGGAGCCAGTGGCTGCAGCTGAAGACTGTGCCCGCTGCAAAAGAGAAATGAATATTCTTTGCACTGGTAGACTTCCAGTAGCTGCCGGGCTAGCATGAGTGTCTGCTAATTAAGGCAAGGAATATTCACCTCTTTCCACTTCCATAGGCATGGAAAGAGGTAAATATTCATTCCCTTAATGAGCGGGGACAAGTGATCAGCCTTCCGCAGGAGCTGCTGGCACCAGAACAAGATGCTGCGAGGGTGTGCAGGGAAGATAAGTATGATTTTTTTTATGCTTTTCTCATGGGGGCCACACATACAAGGATACGCATGTGTAGCCATGTATACAAGTATAGGGATGAGCAGCCATGCAGTCAAGGATGGGAATAAGGAGCCATGCAGACAAGGATGGAAATAAGAAGCCATGCATACCAGGATAGGGATGAGGGCACAATGCATACCGGGCTTATGCTCGAGTCAATAAGTTTTCCCAGTTTTTCGTGGCTAAATGAAGTGCCTCGGCTTATACTCGGGTCGGCTTATACACGAGTATACACAGTATTTTTGTGATTTGAATTTGTACTTTGTCTAAAAGTAAAATGACAAGTCAATATGTTTTCCAAATTGGTGCTGAAACTAAACTAAAAATCAACATATGTCAATGGGAAAATAGCTCTGAGAATACTGTACCCTGATTAAATGGGTGGTCCAAAACTCATTTGTTTTACTTCTATTTAATGTCATAATTGAATCTCTTTTCTGAAAAACTTTCATTAAAAAGTCACTATAGTTTCCTTACTATTCCAACGGCTGCATTTTTTTTTACTGCATCCTCTTTGATGACTCTTCATTTGAGTATCCCCAGTGCATGTTGGGATAGTCAAATGAGTGGTCATCAGGGGGGGCAGAGTTCGAAGTCACAGCCACAGCCTCTGCCCTCTCTCAGAAATAAAGCATCACCAGTGACCTCAGTTTCAAGGTCTGGGCTAGTCCCTGCTCTACTGCATCTATGAGCATGCACCTATTGTCAATGCTGCCATATGCTCAGTAAATTCAGTGCATTCCCTCACTGGCTCTGATCAGAAGTGACAAGTCGGCAAGAGACTGCACTGTTAGTGCATGTTGTAAGAAAAATACCCAGTGTGGAGAGACCAGCACCTCCCCCTAGAAATGACATCACTTTTAGGAGTAAAATAAATTTTAATTCTTGACCAGCCCTTTAACAGTAAATATTTGCCGATAATGATAGGGTGGGCACCTAAAATAACTTTTACTGTTGAACCCTAGGAATCCGAAACCTGCACTGCCAGCAAGACTTCTGGTCTCCATCACCACAATCTGCACATAAAAAATTTGAAGGTCTAAATGATAAAATGTCAATACTTATTTTAAGCCTCCTAATTCATGTTTGTCATAGAAACAGACCATACAATTCAATGGTACCTAATTTGGCACTAAAACTCATCTGCCTTCAATTTCTAATACCACAATAGCCTCCCGCCACCTTATGTGCCAATGTAAGCAACGATTTAGAGTCTACATTGCGATTAGTATGCTCTTGCTACCGATCCGTAGTAACTTCTAACTGATGTTGGAAACCAGTAAAGTGTGGAGAAAAGTAAAGAATGTAATTACAAGCAAAGTTACAATGTAGATCATCACACAGAAATCAACTCCCCCATACAGCAAAATACAGACTTGATGAGGATTCTGCGTGATGGTTTGTTGAGTATAAAGACATAGACACAGTCATTTACTAATTATATTTCACACAAAAACGGCATTTACAACCAGCGGAGATGATCAATTTTTAATGAGAAAGCATATCTTCTTTTTCAAGCAATGCACTGAAACATTCCTATTAAATCACTACAACAAGCACAAGCCGAATTCATTTGCCAAGTGCTTTTGCAGCAATATGTTTTACTAGTTAAATTAGCCTGGAACTATGTATTATCTTTGGAAGCACGGATTCATACACATATCAAAATATAAATTAAACAAGAATGTGGAAAATATTGCAGGCGATGGATTGCGAGAAGTACATTAATATGTGAAGCATTTATCATATGAAAAGATAACAATTCTGAATGTTTTATGAATGTCCATAGCTGGAGGAGAATAAAGCAATTCCTTATAGATTTTTTCACAGGACACTATGCAGCCAAATCAAAGGGTTCGATTATTCTACACTTTTATTCCCAACTTTTCACTCTACTTTAAAAAAAATTTTAGTTAAATATTATGATTTTTTCACCTAAAATATATATTTTTGACTTACCGTATATACTCGTGTATAAGCCGAGATTTTCATCACCT
>VIAB01002759.1:124301-145407 GCA_009801035.1 Oophaga pumilio | reverse complement strand
AAAAAAAAAAAAAAAAAAAAAACAGTCACATCCCCAGGTGCACAGATACCGCTACCTGGAGGTGGGCATTAATGCCACGACTGAAACTGCTGTTGGTCATACTGTGCAATCAGTTTCTTTATGTGAGCCAGTTTATTATGAAGGTATTCACATCTGTTCTTCTCCTCACTGTATTTGGGATTTGACTGCAAGAAAGAAGAAACCATTTTAAGATCAGTAAGACACTACATTTACATTATGTAACATACTACTGCAGATTTATCACAACGGACAGCAAACAGACTGGACAGTCCAGACTTAGCAAAGTAGCCCATGCTGTTTGATGGATCCGTCTAATCTTATGAAAGCCTAGTCTAAGCCTACACTGTTAATTTGCATAGCTTTGCATTTTAAGCCACGCCCCCTTGTCAGACAAGTCATATAAAGTATGTAAAAAACACATCATGAATCTGGTGCAAGTCGTAAATGACTATTTTGGCAGAAGTATCCCAATTAATGTCTGTGTATTACAGAAAATCACAATTAATCCGTGGTTTGCAGTTTACATGCAACAGTTCCTATTACATCTGTCATTATGGGTTTACCCAATAATCGTACATATTGGCAACAGGTGTACATATGAATGTCAGATTTGGAAGATTAGGATCAAGCGCTGACCGTGACTAGCACATTCGTCTTGTACCAACCCTCGCTCAATAATAACAGCAGCTTGTCACATTGCCTAATTGGCCATTTGAGGATTTTACTAGCCATAACCAAATCAAGTTCAGCCTTTTCTCCTTGCCATGTGAACGGTAATTTACAGCTTGTGGTTTACAACATTATTTAATAGGACTGCTTACCTTTTTAATTTTACGGTACTCTTGCAAGATTTGATCGTGGATGGTCTACAAAGAAAAACATTTTTTTAACGAGGGCATGTCAAAATTCGGAGGAGCGACAAAGTACATATTACACGCCAAGTATTATGCTGACCTCTAGTGGACACATTTTATATTGCTTGCACTTGTGTGTTATGCTCACATGGAACAGACCATCCAGAAAACTCTAAAATTTTGCATCTATATTGGCCCAGAAGCCTGAGAGGGTGAGCATGACTTCACAATGGTGCTCCATCCATAGAGCATTATAACGGATTCCCCCATAACACCCGGTTTCCTGAAGCAGCATCGAGACGACAGGATTCACAGTCTGCACGAGCCAGAACCAAACATGATGCCAAGGCAGCAGCGGGAATATGGACTGCAACTCGGACAGTACCACTACCACAAGTAATTGTAGTGAGAAGCCGCACTTCTAGCTCTCGCTTTCCTGACACTACACTCTCAGGGCGCCCCCTGCTGGAAGCCATGCCCGGGG
The DNA here is from genome assembly GCA_009801035.1 of Oophaga pumilio. Taxonomy (NCBI): domain Eukaryota; kingdom Metazoa; phylum Chordata; class Amphibia; order Anura; family Dendrobatidae; genus Oophaga; species Oophaga pumilio. Next base: position 144,048 of record VIAB01002759.1, on the reverse strand, counting down.
GCAGCCATCTTTACCTTGTACTCCTCGGTACCCTGGCACAGCTGTTTCAGCTGCGAGTCTAGCTGGGTAAATCTGCTGGTTATCCGCTCTATCCTCCCATGTAAGTCTCTGTATTCGTTATATTCGGCATTGAAGTCATTCTTGTAACTCTGGCGCTGTTCCTGCGATGAGATTGCGGCATATTTCCTAGGAAATGACAGAAACAACCGAGACATCAGGACTGAAATGCAGAAATGTGAGAGGATGCAATGGCAGAGTGTTTCTATACTCACACAATATAATCTGGCATCTCTGCCGCGGATGTTGGGACACTGGAATTACTGGATGCTCCATTTAAGTCTAAGGGAGAAAAGTGTCACCATTAGCCATCAAAAACTTAGGTCAAAACGCAAACAAGATCTTCTTCTAAGCGCCCACCGTACAATTAACCCATAGCCTTCACCACGGTGTGTCAGATTGCGCTGGTACTCCCACCCATTGCTGCCGCCACCAGGACGTCTTATGGGAGGGCGGACGCCCAGGCAACTTCTCTCCTGCACAAATCTCTTCTTTAGAGGTATCCAAAGGGAAATCAGGCACCATAAAGTAGGGGCAGGGACCCCAATTCCAGCAATGTGGTAGTGAGTTTCTTGCTGTGGGTCTATGTCCGCGCGCAATTGAGCACTAATTAACCTATGGTAAAGCAGATCTGTCACCAGATTTCACATTACTAACTGCATACATTATTAAATAGCTCTTAGACCTGATGAGGCAGATGTGCTTATTTTGAAAATACATGTCAGATCAAATGTAAATCATTAAAATTAGCTACAGCATTTTTATAATTTTTTTTTTTTATAGAATATGATTAAATTTACAATGCAGGGACACACACAAAAAGGTGAGTCCTCAAAAAAAGTTATAAAAATGATTAGGGGCTGCCAGTAAAGGTGCAAGTCATAGCAAAGAGTTCAGGTGCATGTTCCAACCCTAGCTGCACAATTAAATGTATCATTTGGCAAACAATCCTGTAATGGTGCACATGTGGAATAGGACCATATCCATCAATGGTGTGCAATGTCCTATGCAACCATGAGGCACCTGGTGGCAGCACAGTGATATTAACAGCCTAGAATTGCCCCCACAAACATTACACAGCGTCGCTCACACCAGCTCATATTTCCAGCGGTGCCCAAACAAATGCTCGATGTCAGGAAGCCAGAGATGAGCAAGACAAATGGCCTAGAAATGCAACTAAATAGGATGCAGGTCCCATTGAGGCCCTGGAGCTTTTGGTTGGCAGCCATTTTGGCTGGCTCTCCAATACACAAGAGCTGAGCGCTCCTGTGTTCTCTAGGAAGAGATGGCGACAGCATCTCCAGGGGAGGCAAGCCGATTGGCAGTCAGAAATCAATCATGCTGGATCGCTATTTCCTTCACAGTTAATTGTCCGGGGCTCCCAGACACAAGACTGTAGGCCAAACCAGTCGACATTAGTCTAATGTGTATGGGGGCTTAATACTCCGTATAATGACCATTTATAGGTACACCTAGGAAAATGGTGAAAAGAACCTGCTCAAGTGCTCCATGTACAAGGAGCTTTAGGAGAAAAAATACATTGTTTATACCAACACTGGACTGCAATTACTACAATTTATTTTCTAATAGATAGTTTATTTCTGTATACGATTAAGGGGCAGCCATCTTGCATGGGCTGTTGTTAGTGAAAAGGTCACTGTGTAGGAGGCAGAGGAGGTGAGCTGTGACCCTCCTCTTGTGGAGCCTGGGTCATCTATAGACAGATGTTACCAGTCATTGTAATCCTGTCTGATAGTAGGACAACTACTGAAAAGTGATCATCACAGAACAGTAAGCGCTAGCCATGCATTAAAGGGTTATTTTTAAAGTTCCTTAACAGGTAAAATTGCAAAGTACTTAGTAACACAAGCAACTTTTCAACTTACCCCTTTTATTGCTTACTGCTCATTGTTAGAGATGAGTGGACACCTCGATGTTCGGGTCCTTTGGGTTCAGCCGAACAGTTACAAAAAATTTGGGTACCAGAGCATGTGCATGATAGAGCGGCAAACACGGCTTCTGATCGGCGGTGAAATCATCCCCGCCGGTCAGAGAGCTGCGGTTCCCATGCTGTCAAAAGACAGCGTGAGCGCTCAGCTGTGATCGGAGGTATAAAGTTTACCTCCTGTCACTGGAGTCAGCCGATGGGACTACTGCTCCCATCATTTGACACCTGCTAACGCTATTAACAGCAAGAGCAGGAGTGGAAGAAGGGTGTATTCATTAGCCGTCTCCTGCGCTGTAAATAAATAATAAAAAAAAAAAAAAAACATGGCATGGTTTCCCTTGTATTCTTGATAATCAGCCAGGCAAAATTCACAGCTGGGGATTGCAACCCTCAGCTGTAAACTTCAACAAGGCTGGTTATCAAGAATAGAGGGGTCCCCACGCCGTTTTACTTAAATAATGAAAAAAAAAAACGGCGTGCACCCTCCACCCCATTTTTGACAACCAGCCTTGGTAAAGCTGACAGCTGATGGCTGGTATTCTCAGGCTGGTAACGGCCATGGATATTGCCCCCCCCAGCCTAAAAATAGCAGCCCGCAGCTGCCCAGAAAAGGCACATCTATTAGATGCGCCAATTCTGGCGCATTTCTCGGCTCTTCCCACTTGCCCTGTAGCGGTGGCAACTGGGGTTCATATTTGTGGGGTTGATGTCACCTTTGTATTGTCAGGGGACATCAAGCCCACGACTTAGTAATGGAGAGGCGTCTGTGAGACACCTATTCATTACTAATCCTATAGTTAAAGTCTTTTATTAGAAATAAAGCAAAACAGTTTGTTTTTTTTATAATAAAAAATTAACAGTTATACTCACCTAACACCTATTCCACCAAAGCCCTCATTCTCCTGTAATAAAAAAATTAAAAAAAAAAAAAAAAAAAAAAAAAAAAAAACAACATCCCTAACCTATCCGTCATTCTGTCCCACACCGTAATCCATGTCTGAGGGAGAAATAGTTTTCAACCTGGACGGTGCCAAAATGCGACCGTCCAGGCTGAGAACCACTGGTGACTGAACTGCTGCAAGCGCAGCATCAGTGACAGGCGGTGACGTCAGCGGTTTACCTCCGGTCACTGAGGTGTTACCTGCCAGGCTGAACTACCGTGATCTCGGCGAGATCCCCGCTAGCACAGTGAGTTTTTCTCATGGTGCTAGTGGGGATCTCACCAAAGTCACCGCAGCTCAGCCCGGCTGGGAGCGCAGCCTCGGTGACCGGAGGTAACCTCTGACGTCACCGCCTGTCGCTGACGCTGCGCTTGCAGTAGTTCAGTCACTAGTGGTTCTCAGCCTGGACGGTCGCATTTTGGCACCGTCCAGGTTGAAAACTATTTTTCAGTGACCGGCGGTGATGATGGGGCTTATTAAACAATGAGCAGAGATAGGTCATCATAAAAAAAGTTGAGTGCTCACTTGACAGCGTGGGAACCGCAGCTCTGACCGTTGGGGATGATTTCACCGCTGTTCAGAAATGGTGTTTGCCGAGCTGCCATGCACATGACAGCGCGACAAACACCCAGTGACCTAACAACCTCCTGGCTTAATTGTCTTATACGATCATGTGATTTGAATCTAAACTAATCAATCACATGCCTCAAAAAAGGACAAACTTGTTGCAGAAACAAGCTTATCTAGGGTCTCTGCTGCAAACCCCTCATGCCATCTTGCCTCATTCACACATCCGTGTTTTCTTCACGCACAAAAACACGAGCCAGTGTTTAGTGGTTTGGCCAGAGTTTCGTTGTTTGGTAGGGCTGTGGAGACGGTAAGCCAAACCTCAGACTCCTCAATTTCCTTGACACCGACCCCACAGCACTGGTCACTATTGAGCATGTACATAAAGTGCTGCACAGATTCATCTCAACTAAAAGCGGAGATCCTTACATCAGGAACAGAACAGACATTTATAGGACATTTCAGAACTTTCCAAAATTATTATGGAAACATTTACAGCACATCCTGCATTGTACTACTATATGTTTTAAGAGTCAAGAGTCGGTCCATTTTATGCCAACTCAAACACCACATCCCTGGTGTTTGGTCTGTCAGTTATTTACCATCAGTAATTTTTCTGATGAAAAAAATAACGTTTTTCCTATCCATTACAATTTTAATCATGGACAGCACACAGATTATATACTGATGCCAACCGTGTGCTTTTCATGATCTTCACAGACCCACAGAGTTGTATGGGTAATTTTAAACCGCAACTTCCAACTAAACCACTTTATGCGCAAAAAAAAAAAAAAAAAAACACAGACAAGTGAACTAGACTGAAATGGGTACGTGTTCTAACAATGAAAAACACGGACACGCATGTGACTCTGACTGAATGAAGCCAAAGGGCGAGAAGCCCTACACCTTATACACATACAACTTATAAAAGATATGGATTGGTTTTAATTCCTGCATGACTTACTTATGGGCTACTCTACGCAGTACCATCAGCTGGGTTCACAGTCATGACAGACCAACACTGAACTGTGACAACATGGAAATAGGATTATTTTGTTTGGAAGACTCCTGGAATGAGCTCAAAATTAAAATAGTGTTTTTGTAGCGCTATATTTGTGTTGTAACTTTGACAATGTACACAGCTGTTACTTCTATATGTAAAATATGGGACATTCATCTCGATACAAGACCTAAAAAATAAAAATATCCACTCCAATTTTGAAAGACTCCAAAAATGTGTGCCCGATTAAAGTTAAAAATATTTTATTTTTACTTATACATCTCTCGGGGTATCTTTCACTCTCCCTATACACAGTACTGTGCAAAAGTCTTAAGCAGGGGTAAAAACAAATGCTGCAATATAAGAATGTTTGTAAAAAGACAATAGTTTATTTTTATCAATTAAAATGGTAACTGAACAAAAATAACTAAATCAAATCAACATTTGATGTGACTGACCTTTGCCTTCAAAAACAGCATCAATTCTTCTAGGTACATTTGCAAACAGTTTTGAAGGAACTTGACAGAGGTTGTTCCAAAATCTTCGAACACCATCCACAGATCTCCTGTGGACGTAGACTTGCACACATGATTCTGTCACAGTATCTTTGTATTCATTATTCTACTGATATCCAGCCCTTCAGTGACCAAATTAACTTCTGCTACAGCCAAATATTTACAATTTTGACTCATTAGAACAAAACCTGCTGCAATTTTTCTGAACCACAGTTCAATGTTTTTGTGCATCGTTGAGTAGCTTGCCCTTGTTTTCAAGTCAAGGGTATGCATTTTTAGCCAATTCTTCCATGAAGACCACTTTTCGTCAGACATTTCTGAATAGTAGATGGGTGCAGTTGGGTCCCATTGATTGCGGCCAGCTCTGATCTGATGGTACTGTTGGACATCTTCCCATTTTGTGTTCATCTCCTGCATTAAAAGGGACGGATTTTGAACAGTCATCGAATTATAGAATGTTAGAGTTGGAAGGGACCTCAGTGGTAATCGTGTCCAGCATCCTGATCAATGCAGCCCAGGATTCCTTTGAAGACTTCCATTGAAGGAGAACTCAACACCTTTCGTGACAGCCTGTTCCACTCATTGATCAACCTCTCCGTCAAAAAGTTTTTTCCAATATCTAATCTGCATCGCCATCCCTTTCAGTTTCATTCCATTGTTTCTTGTGTTTCCATGTGCAAATGAGAAGAAGTATGATCCCTCTACACTATGATATCCCTTTAGATATTTGTAGACAACTATAAAGTTTCCTCTTAGCCTTTTTTGCAAGTCAAAAATTCCCAGATCCTTTAACCGTTCCTTGTAGGACATACTTTGAAGCTCATTCACCATCCTGGTCGATCTTCTCTGTACTCACTCCAGTTTTTCAATGTCTTTTTATAAAATGTGGTGCCCAGAATTGTACACAATATTCCAGATGAGGCCTGACCAAGGAGGAGTAGGAGTGGGATAATTACTTCACCTGATCTAGACTATACTTAATACATCCTAGAACTGTGTTTGCCTTTTTTTGCTGCTGCATCACACTGTTGACTCATATATGCAGTCTGTGATCTATTAGTATACCCAGGTCTTTTATATGCGTACTGTTGCTTTGGGCTATTCCTCCCATTCTGTAAATGTAACTTTCGTTTTTCTTGCCCAGATGTAGAATTTTGCATTTTTCTCTTTTAAATACCATTCTATTAGTCGCTGCCCATTGTTCAAGTTTATCGAGATCTTTCTGAATCCTTTCTCTCTCTTCTCTAGTGTTAGCTATCCTCCTAGCTTTGCATTGTCTGCAAATTTGATTAGTTTACCTTCAGTTCCATTATGTAGATCATTTATAAAAAAATTTTACAACTCTGGGGCCAGGACAGACTTCTGGTACCCCGCTTGCAACACTCTTCCATTTGGAAGTGCAATCATTTTTTACCACTTAGTACGATCACTGAGCCAGTTATGAATCCACCTAACCGTAGCCTTGTCAATCCCATACTTGGTCATTTTTTCAATAAGGATAGAATAAGATACTTTATCAAATGTTTTTCTGAAGTCGAGATATACTATATCTACCACATTTCCCTGACCCACTCAGTCAGTGATTCCATCATAAAAGGAAATTAGATTAGTCTGGCATGACTTATTTGCTACAAACTGGTGCTGGCTCTGGCTAATTACTGTATTCTTATCCAAGTACTTACATACATGCTGTTTAATAATTTGTTCAAAGATCTTTCCTGGTATAGAAGTAAGGCTCACTGGCCTGTAATTTTTCTGGCTCCATCTTCTTTCCTTTTTTGAAGATAGGGACAACATTTACCCTTCTCCAATCTTCTGGGACTTCTCCTGTACATCAGGGTTTTTCTAAGATTCTGGCTAATGGTCCTGCAATCTCCAGTGCTAACTCTTTCAGCACCATAGGATATAATTCAAATGGACCAGAAGACTTAAAAATTAATTTAAAATCAGCTAAGTGTTCCCTCACCATCTCTCTGTTTGTAGATAGTGTGGATTCTTCTATTCCTTTGATAGCACCGTGAAGATCAGTTGATGTTACAATTGCTTTCCTAGAGATCACAGATGTAAAATAAGAATTTAAAAGTTCGGCCTTCTCAACATCATTTTTGACCACTTCACCATTTTTATCCCGTAATAATCCTGTAGCATCTTTTACTTTTCTTTTGCTTTTGACATAACGCTTTTGGTCTCCCTTGCAGGCCTCACTTCATTACTGGCTTTAGCTCTTCTAATGCTTGCCCTGCATACAGCAGAATATTCTTCTTTAGATATGCCCCCCTCTTTACATTTAAACCTACATTTCTTTCTTCCTTTTTAACAAGTGATTCATTTCGGTGTCCATCCATCCTGGTCTCTTTAAATGCTTCCAATTCTTCCTTCTTTTCGGGATTGTTACAGATTGTGCAGTGAGAATTTCATTCAGCAAAATCTCCCATATTTCTTGGATATTTCTGCCCTTTAGAGCATCCAGCCATTGTACCTCTCCTACCCTCTTTCTGAGTACATTAAAATCTGCCTTTCTGAAGTCCAACCTTAAAGTCCGAGCCCTCGCTGGTCTTTCTCTTCTTGTAAAACGAAATTCGAGAATAGCATGATTGCTGCCTCCTAAATTCCTAGCCACTTTTACTTCCTCATCCATTTCCTTCCTGTTGGTAAGAATTAGGTCCAAGATTGCAGATCCCCTTCTACCTTTCGAAACTAAAGGTACTGCCACACTACACAATCCCGCTAGCGATCTCGTTAGCGTCGCATACTAATGAGATCGCTAGCGGGATTTTTTCTATATCGCTAGTAGCTACCTAATTTAGCGATATCGTTAAGGACGCTATCGCGGTTAGCGATCTCCTTAACGACTTTAGCGGTACAAAAGTACCGCTAAATCGCTAAAAAAGGTGCCACACTCAGCGATTAGATACTTACCAGCGGGGCGCCAGCGATGAAAATAGGGTCCGGAACGATCAGGACGACGGACGAGATCACAGCAGGGGCCACGTCGCTGGTAGATGCCGCACACAACAACATCGCTAACGGGATCACTAAATAGTGACGTTTTTTAGCGATCCCGTTAGCGATGTTGTTTAGTGTGGCATACCCTTAAGTTGTCAGCAAGACAAGAATTTTCTGAACCATTTCTTTTGTCTGAGCAACATCCCAACAAATATCTATATAATTAAAATCTCCCATCATCACTGTCGCACTTTTTTGAGAACAGATACATCTGATGTAAAGAGTTCATCCATATCTTCAGTCTGTTAAGGTGGCCTATAGTAAACACCTACAAGAGTGTCCTTTCTGTTCTTTTCTCCTTGTATTCTTAACCAAACAGTTTCTACATAGCTACCAGTCTCTGAAGCTAGGATCTCTGTGGAGATATGTTTTCTTAACATACAATGCAACATCTCCTCCTCTTTTGTTAATCCTGTTTCTAATAAATAAGTTGTAGCCTTCAAGGTTTGTATTCTAATGTGCATCATCTCAAGTTTCAGTGATGCCTATGACATATCTCTCTTCCTGTGTCAGCAGCTTCAATTATCCTTGCTTCATATGCTCTGTGCATTTGAATAGACACATTTTAGTTTGTATTAAGTTTCTCTTGCTCCTCTGTTTTAATTCAGAATTTTTTATTGTTACTATTTCCACTTTTAAAAGCAGAGTTCTCAAAAGAATTCATTTGCTGCATCCTTTTTCCTGGCCGTATATTTCCCCTCCCATATTGCGTTTAAAGCTCTACACAGTCAATTTGTGCTGACAAAGTCCCGCCGCTCGGTGCTTCATGGCGGAGCCAATTATTTAAATACACCTTTCCATATGCTAGTTTTACCCTCTATTTCCATTCTCCCCCCTTTGATTTATAGCTCCGCCTTCATAGAGCAAAAAGAAGGGAGGAAACCGGTGGAAAAAACAGGTGGGAAAGTGTATTTAAATGATTGGCTTCGCCATGAAGCACCGTGCACCTGTACTTGGCTTGAACTGTAATTCTGTACTGACAGTCTCCAAGTTTCCTTGGCCAACCACTGAGTATGGTTTTCAAACCTATCCATTTCTCGGTGCTTCTTCAAAAGAAATTGAACAGCAAATATTAGTACCCGGGTATGCTTGAAAATGTTTGCCTGGGAGAGAACTTGCTGATGTAGTACTGTTTGTATCTTGTTCCAGTTCCTAGTCTTTCCATGGTGTATGAAGCGGTGACATGAAACAACACTTCCACAACTTCACATTTCTAGAAGACTTTGGCTGTTCCTCACCCAGTTTAAAACCTTCTACCCACCTTCTTCAGTTAGTCATTATTTTCTAATGTAATATATATATTACCGTACATTCATTAAAAAGAAAAAGGCTCATCCAAGATGGCGCTTAGTCAACCTGTCCAGTTATGAAGCAACACCGATTGTGAATCAATTTCTCCTGCTGTTTTGCAAATGGAATAGACAACAGGTAGAAATGATAGGCAATTAGCAAGACAACCCCTATACAGGAGTGGTCCTGCAGAGGGTGACCACACACCATTTCTCTATTCTCATTTTGGCTGTTGATGTTGGTCACTTTTGCATTTTGTCATTGCTCTCACTCCTAGGAGGTACGTAAAGTAGGCGTCTACAACCCAAAGGAGCTGCTAAGGTAGTGCAGCTCATCCAGGATGGCACATCAATGCGCGCTGTGGCGAAAAGGGTAGCCGTGTCTGTCAGCACAGCGTCCAGAGCATGGAGCAGATAACAGGAGACATGGAAGGGGCCATAGGTGGGAAACAACACAGAAGCAGGTCTGATACCTTGTACAAGGAGGAACAGGAGGAGCAGTGCTAGAGCTCTTCAAAATGACCTCCAGCAGGCCACTAACATACATGTGACTAAATGTGCAAGTGTACAGAAGTATACCATTTAAGAAATACCCCAAAAATCTAAAAGATTCCTAGATTTTTTGCTTTCATCTTAAAGGTACACTTCCGTACACTTCCACATTTAGTACTTAGTCATTTGAAGAAACCCATGTTCGATTTTGGTTATATTATTTCTAATAGTATTCATTTTTAGGTTAATATACTACATTCCATGTGTCTGCACAAACTGTCAGAAACAGACTCCATGAGGGTAGTAAGAGGGCCCAACATCCACAAGTGGGTGCTGGCATTTGCCAGAGAACACCAAGATTGGCGGATTCAACATTGGCGCCCTGTGCTCTTCACGGATGAGAGCAGGTTCACACTGAGCACATGTAACAAACGTCATAGAGTCTGGAGACGCCGTGGTGAATGTTCTGCTGCCTGTAACATTTTAAAGCATGACCGATCTGCCAGTGTGTCAGTAATGGTGTGGGAAGGTATGTCTTTGGAGAGCTTCACAGCCCTCCATGTGCTAGCCAGAGGTACCAGGATGAGATCCTCAGACCCATTGTGAGACCATATGCAGGTGCAGTGGACCCCGGGTTCCTTTTGATGCATGATAATGCTAGGCCTCACGTAGCTAAGTGTGTCAGCAGTTCCTGCATGATGAAGGCATTGATACTCTAGACTGGCCTGCCCGTTCCTCAGACCTGAATCCAATCAAGTACATCTGGGATATCATGTCTCATTCCATCCACCAATGCCACATTGCACCGCAGACTGTCCAGGAGTTGACTGATGCTTTAATCCAGATCTTGGAGGAGATCCCTCAGAAGAACATCCGCTGTCTCATAAGAAGCATGGCCTGCCATTGTAGGGAGGTGATACAGGCACTTGGAAGCCACATACACCACTGAGCATCATTTCCTTGTCTTAGGCATTTCCACTGAAGTTGGATCAGACTGTAATTTGAATTTCCACTTTGATTTTCAGTATTATTCCAAATCCAGACCTCCATGTTATATTAATTTTGATTTACAATGATAATTTTTATGTTTTATTGTTCTCAACATACTTCACTATGTAGATTGCAACTAGAATATTTCATTCAGTGATAATGTGATGCTAGTCACTTCTCCAGGCCAAGAGGTGAATCAGAATGGTCAAGGAGTCCAAGTTCAGAAGCCATGAGGGCAAGTCAAACAGAAGGATGATACAAAAGCATGGTTAGGTAACGTTCCGAGGTTAGAATACCAGGAGGATAACAGATCAGAGCAGAAAGGGTTAAACAGATGGATGGTCAGAATGAAGTCCACAGTCAGGCAACAAAAGATCAAGCATGCAGAACTCAAGACACAGGAAGCACAATCACTAGGTGAATGTACGTTTGACAGAGATCTTGGAGAAACCGCTCAGTTAAGTAGCATAGCAATCACCTAGGATAACGAACACTTGGAGACGGGTGACGCCTCCCAGACTCAGACTGGATAGTCGAGCTATCAATCAACACACTGACAGCTCAGCATGCCCCTGTATCAGATTGGAAGGCCAAACTGTCAGTATCTGCATCCCAGACACACTGAGGGGTGGAACCATGACAGTTACATGGTATTTTACTATTCCCTCTATTTTTTTTTTTTTGACTAAACACACAATCATTTTTTACATTTTAAAAAATTACAAAAAGACAAATGGGCATATGCAAAAGTTTGGGCACCCATGGAGATTTGTGTGCTCGTAACTATGACCAAACTTTCAGACCTTAATTAGCCTGTTAGGGTTATGGTTTGTTCACCATCAACGTTAGTCCAAGTGATGGAAAATTCCCAGCTTTATAAAAACCCAACCTCCTCTAACCTTGTGCCAAAAAACAGCCGCCACGGGTTCTCCTGAGGAGATGCCTAGCACTCTGAAAATGAAAATGGTGGAGGCCCACAGAGCAGGAGAAAGCTATAAGAAGAAGATAGCAAAGCGTTTTTAAGTTGCCTTTTCCTCAGTTCAAAATGTAATTAAGAAATGGCAGTTAACAAGAACAGTGGAGGTCAAGATAAAGTCTGGAAGACCAAGCAAAATTTCAGTGACTGCAGCTCGTAGGATTGCTAGAGAGGCAAATCAGTACCCCCCGCTTGACTGCAAAAGACCTTCACAAAGATTTAGCAGACTCTGGAGAGGCACCTGCACAAATATGGCCTTCATGGAAGAGTAATCAGAAGAAAACCGCTCCTGCGTCCTCACCATAAAATTGAGTGTCAGAAGTATGCAAATAAAATCTAAACATGTCTGATGCATTTTGGAAACAAGTCCTGTGGACCTATGAAGTTAAAGAACGCTTTTGCCACAATGATCAAAGAAAGGTATGTGTAGTGAAAAAAGGGCACAGAATTTCAGGAAAAGAACATCTCACCAACCATTGCGCAAAGGGATGGATCAATTATGTTGTGGGGTTGTGTTGCTGCCAATGGTACAGGGAACATTTTACGGATAGACTAAAGAATGGATTCAATTACATTTCAATTCTTGATGCAAACATAACACCTTCTGTAAAAAAGCTGAAGTTGAAAAGAGTATGGCTTCTACAAACGGATAATGATTTAACACTAGAACTACTGGATAGTCATTTTGACTACTTCTCACTATGTGCGAAGTAGTCAAAATGACTACCTCAGTAGTTCTAGTGTTAAACACACATCAAAATCCACAATAGACCAACTCAGAAGGCACAAGCTGAAGGCTTTACAAAGACCCTCACAGTCTCCTGATCTGATCAAAGTACTTGTTCTCACCCACAAAGCTCTCCACAGTGCAGCACCCTCCTACATCTCCTTCTTTACTGTCTGTCTATCGGCCTAACCGACTGCTGTGCTCTGCAAACGACTTTCGACTAAACTCTGCACTAATCCGTACCTCCCACTCCCGACTCCAAGACTTATCCCGCGCTGCACCAATCCTCTGGAATGCTCTACCCCAAGAAATTAGGACTATCCACAATTTACATGGTTTTAGGCGCTCCCTCAAAACACATTTGTTCAGAGCGGCCTATCACATTCACTAATCAAAGTCATTTTATGTGTGCGTGTGTAGCCCATTCACTATTTCCATCCATCCCTCACTCCCCCAAGATGGCTGGACCATCATTGTAAATGCACCATTGTATATACACACCTGTACTTTGTATCTCCCCCACCTCATTGTAGATTGTAAGCTCTCACGAGCAGGGGTGGCTTATTTTGCTTTAATTATTGTATTGTTAACATTGTTACTTATGACTTGGGTTCTGAAACTGTTAAACTGTAAAGTGCTGCAGAATATGTTGGCACTATATAAAAAAAAATTATCATCATCATTGAAAATCTGTGGCTAGACTTCAAAATAGCAGTTCATGCAAGACGACCCAGGAATCTCACAGAACTGGAAGAATTTTCCAAGGAAGAATGGATGAAAATCTCTCAAAAAGAACTGAAAGACTCTTGGCTGGCTACAAAAAGAATTTACAAGGTGAGATACTTTCAAAAGGTGGTGCTACTAGGTACTAACCATGCAGGGTGCTTAAACTTTTGAATAGGCCCATTTTCCTTTTAGGAATTTTTATAATATAAAATGATGACTTTTTTTTGCCTAAAATACAAAGGAAATATGTTTTTAAATGTTAGGCCTTTTAGATATTTCATCTTCAACTTGCTTAACTGTTCACAATAACAGTAATTTTGACCAGAGGTGCCCAAGCTTTTACATGCACTGTATACTCCGTACTAATGTTGAAAATTAATAAAATGAAGTACTGCATCCCTTTCCAAATCCTCTTGAGCGAGGCACGGTTTAAGATTCCCTGCTTTTTCCATTCCCCTTATTGCAAAACATCCGAGGGAGCCTAGGCAGAAAGGTTTGGAGAATGGCTGTCTGATCAATTAGTTAGCGCTCTAAGGCTATGTTTACACGTTGCGTTTTGCATATCAATAAAGATAATTGGAGTGCTGACTTCAAAAATTAACCATGATTTTATTGATACAATGAGCAGTTTTTTTGTGCGCTGTTTTTTATGCAAATTTTAAGCTGCGTTTTACAATACCAGCAAAAGTCTATGAGATCTCAGAAATCTCATGCATGCATTGTTATTTTTTTCCCCCGATGTGAAAAACTGCTTTGTTTTTGCAAATTGCAACATGTCACTCAGCGTTTGTGCAACTTTTTTTTTTTTTTGCAAAAACGCAGGTCTTGCTGCATTTTTGGTGCAAAAACCTTAATGAAATTGCATCCAGATTTTATGGGGGCCACTAAACTTTATCAGCATGCACAAGAGACAACAAAAACGAAGTAAAACCTCCTTTTTGTAAGCAGCTTCTTTACTGCCAAGAGGGCAGGTTTTGCCTGCAGAAAAAAAAAAACGCAACAAAAATGCAACATGTGAACATAGGCTTACAGCGGTGTCTTGAGTACAGCTTTTCATTACAGCCTGCCAATTGCCACAGGATCACTGGTCCAATCAAAATTATATCCCACCATAAGAAGATTTTCTACCTTTTACATAGCATGCATGCAGTGTGATTTTCATAGCCCATTCCTTTTTCTAGCATTGATTTCACTTGTGATTAGCCCCTGAAGTATGCACAAAGACTTCTTAAGATGAAAAGTAAAGATTGTGGCCAACATCTGTAGTAGATGAACAGCTCGCACTCCAGACTAGAGGAGCACTATCCATGTTTATTCATGTGTTGTCAGCCATACTCACCAAGCACTACTGGAGAAGGGCCACTGATTAAGCCTGAGCTTTTGCTCAAGTTGCACTTTTGTTTTCCTTCTGCTCCCTTCTCCTTGGTTCGATCTCGCTCTTTGTGCTTTCGGGACTTCTTTTTGGGCTTTGCACGTGATGGGTTACAGTTCTGCTTGGCCTCATTGAGACCATCTGTCTTTAGAGGGAGGCCCAGCCTCTCAGAGGCTTCTTCTCCCTCACAGTCTTTGTGTTGCGTATCAGAGCTGGAATCTGAAAGAGGTTCATGGGGTGGTGGAAGGTGGGAACTTGAACTGACTGCATCCAACGTTGGGGGAGCTGGTGAATCCTTTCCATTGGAAGAACTTAGCTTTCCATTAACGGTAGGCTGTGATCTGTGCGTGAAGTGGGAAATACGTGGCTTCTTGTTGGCTAAAGGGTCAATGAACTCTGAATTTTGCGGAGGTCGTTTCTGAGGGCAGAAAAAAGAACAGCAGTCATTTACTTTGGTGTTTCTAATAATTATGGCACCATTTCATTACAGTCTCCATACACCAGTGCAATAATCAGTAAGTCAGTCCAAGTACAGGCAAGATTACAGATCACACAGTCTTATGGTGCCATAGAAAGACATGAGCAATGTTTGCAGCTTACAACTAGATGGCACTGCTCTACAAAACACAAACCTAGACCACAGGGATGAAGAATAAGGCTATGTTCACATCAGCATTTTTGCATGGTTCTACAAATTCTAAGCTGATTTTTACAGTCCCAGTAAAAGCTATGAGATTTCAGAAATCTCATGCACACGCTTGGTTTTGTTTTCCTGACTGAATCAGAGCTGAAGCAATTTTTAAATCTGCAGCATGTCAATGCTTTCAGCGTTTCTATTCGCAGGGTTATCAAAGCATTTTTGGTGAATAAAACTATTAGACACACAGAGTAAATAACACATGTAACTGCTCCCAAAAAACCCTTCAAAAAAAAAAAAGCAAGACAAAAACAACATGCAAAAGCTGAAAAGACATTTTTAATGTGGCGGGGTTTTTTTTTACTGCCAAAAGGAGCACATTCTAGCTGCAGAAAAAAAAACAAAATAAAATAGAGATATATATATCAAAATATATATGTAAAGAAAATTTGCCAACATTTTGCAACCTGCACTGCTTCATGCTCCACATAAGGCTTTTTCTGCATACAAAAAAGATAAAATATAAAAAAAAAAAAAACATGCAACCCACTCTTTTTGGGAAGGGAGGGAGGGAATCTTAAAGCATCAAAAAAAACTGTCATGTTAGAACAGATGGCTTAAAGAGTACCAACACTTTTTACTCTACTCTCCTGTATTATGTGATTGGTCCAATTTTTACACTTTATGCGGTAATAACTCTAGAACGCTTCAATGGATCCCACTGATTCGGAGAACGTTTTTCGTGACTTATTGTACTTCAGGATAGTGGTAAAATTTCTTCAATATGACTTGTGTTTATAGAAAAAAAAAAAAAAAAAAAGGAAATTTGTTCAAAAAATGTAACTTTCAAACTTAATTTTCGTGTCCTTAAATTAGATAGTTGTGTCACACAAAATAGTTAACATTTCCCACATGTCTACAATTTTGGAAAAACTTTTTTTTTGTTAGAACGTTACAATTAGTTGTGACTGTGAAACAGCCGCGACACATGCAGCTGCGGCAACGAACAGCTGATTATCGGGAGCGCGCCAGGTATCTGGGTTCCTGATGCAGCTATTAGGCAAGAGCTATAGCTATTCGGATAAGGAGTTATCCGAAGCTAGTTGCTGATCCCTTGTTGCTCATCCTCAACAAAATTTACAAAACCATTTTTTTAAGGGACCACATCACATTTGAAGTGACTTTGAGGGGTCTATATGATAGAAAATACCAAAAAGTGACAACATTCTAAAAACTGCACCCCTCTAGGTACTCAAAACCACATTCAAGAAGTTTATTAACCCTTCAGGTGCTTCACAGGAACTGAAGCAATGTGGAAGGAAAAAAAATTAACATTTTACTTTTTTCACAAAAATTTTTACTTTAGACCCAAACTTTTTTATTTTCACAAGGGTATCAGAAGAAAATGGACCCCAAATGTTTTTGTGCAATTTCTCCTGAGTACACTGATAACCCATATGTGTGGGAAATGCACAGTTTAGGCGCATGTGATGCCCATCTCTTGGCATCACAGGCTTGGCCCTATCCTGGATCTCATCATATCTAACAGATCAAACATTCAGTGTCTCCCTCTCCCACACCACCTCCTCCCCTCGCCCCCTGTCTGTCGGTGTTCCTCAAGGCTCAGTTCTAGGACCCCTACTCTTCTCCATCTACACCCTCGGCCTGGGACAGCTCATAGAATCCCACGGTTTGCAGTGTCATCTCTACGCCAACGACACGCAGATCTGGACCTGACCTCACTTCCTTACTGACCAAAATCCCACAATGTCTGTCTGCTATTTCTGCTTTCTTCTCTGCTCGCTTTCTAAAACTGAACATGGACAAAACAGAATTCATCATCTTTCCCCCCATCTCACTCTACCCCCCCACCAGACCTGTCCATCAACGTCAATGGCTGCTCACCTTCCCCAGTCCCGCATGCTCGGTGCCTCGGGGTGATCCTCAACTCTGCCCTCTCTTTCAAGCCACATGTCCAAACCCTTGACTCCTCCTGCCGTCTCAAACTCAAAAATATTTCCCGAATCCGTGCATTCCTTGACCATGAAACGACAAAAACACTAGTGCATGCCCTCATCATCTCCCGCCTTGACTACTGCAACCCTCCCTCTTACTCTCTGGCCTCCCCTCCAGCACCACTCCAATCCATCCTGCACTCTGCTGCCCGACTAATACACCTGTCTCCCCATTATTCCCCAGCCTCTCCTCTCTGCCAAGCCCTTCATTGGCTTCCTATCATCCAGAGGCTCCAGTTCAAAACCCTAACTATGACATACAAAGCCATCCACAACCTGTCTCCTCCATACATCTGTGACATGGTCTCCCGGTACACACCCACACGCAACCTTCGATCCTCTCAAGATCTCCTCTTCTACTCCCCTCTTGTCTCTTCTTCCCACAACCGCATACAAAGCTTCTCCCGTGCCTCTCCCATACTCTGGAACTCTCTACCCCAACACAACAGACTCACGCCTACTATGGAAACCTTCAAAAAGAACCTGAAGACCTACCTCTTTCGACAAGCCTACAATCTGCAGTGATCCTCAGTCTACTGAACTGCCGCACGACCAGTTCTACCCTCTCCTAGTGTATCCTCACCCATCTCTGTAGACTGTGAGCACTTGTGGGCAGGGTCCTCTCTCCTTCTGTACTTGTGTGTGCCTTGTATTGCTCACGTTTATTGTACTTGTCTATATTTGCCCCTTTTCACATTTAAAGTGCCATGGAATAAATGGCGCTATAAAAATGTATAATAATAATAAATAATAAGAAGGAAGGGAGCACAGTTTGACTTTTTGAACCCAAAATTGGCTGGAATCGATGGCAGGCACCCTGTCAGATTTGGAAACCAAATGATGACTAAACAGTGGAAAACCCCCCACTAACCCTAACCCCCAAAACAACAGCTCTAACCCTAACTGCAAAGATTGGAAAAAATTAACTGTTCATTTTATTATTTTTATCTAAACTAAAAGAGTGACAAAGGGGGTTTGATTCCCTTTTTTTTTTTGATTACTGTGATAAGGTCCATCACAGTGATTACAATGAACGAATAGGAAAACTAATATTGCACATCTTGACGGGTGCACTGCCCATGTGCCTGCCATTTTCTTCCAGGAAGAGGATGTAGAGGGCCCGAGGATGGATGAGGTACGGGGGTGTACTCGGGGGACACCCCCCAAAAAAATTGAAAATCTGGCCTTTTTTAATCAAAGTTATTGGGTGAATAACTGCAATCACGTGACGGGAAGGTAAAAACAGACTTGAATCATGTTCTCGAGAGTCTCAGCTACCCCCATAGATGACCAACACAGCTACCTTTCTTTCCACAGCTTGCATTGATGTGCCATCCTGAATGAGCTGCACTATCTGAGCAACTTCTGTGGGTTGTAGGCACCACCTTCATGTTACTGCACAGTATCCTCTAGGGGTGAGAACAATGACAAAGAGCAAAAGTAAACAAAACAGCCAAAACAGATGAGAACAGAGAAATGGTCTGTGGTCCCCACCTGCAAAATCACTCCTTTATAGGGGTTGTCTTGCTAGTTGCCTATCATTTCTACCTGTTGTCTGTTGCATTTGCACAACAGCAGGAGAAATTGATTCACAATCAGCACTGCGTCATAACTGGACAGGTTGATTGCAGAGAAGTCTGACTGACTTGGAGCTACATTGTGTTTAAGTGTTCCCTTAATTTTTTTTTGAACAGTGTATAATATTACAGGTTACGGGCACTAGATTCTGTGATGGGACATCACATATGGCATTTGGACTAATTCCCTGGATCGGAGTCAAGAAGGAATTTTCCCTCCCATATGGAGGAATTAGCATTAACATGTTAGGTTATAGGGTGAACTGGATGGACCTGTGTCTACTTTCAACTGTAAAATCTATGAAACTTTGTGCTGCCAACAAAAGATTTTTAAAAACGCCGATGAACAAGTCACTTTTGCTTGTTCATAGAGTGACTGCCAGACTCTTTAGACAGAGCAAATCGGAAACAAGATTTCATAGGAATGTTTGTTCACGATTAATGGTCTAATTGGCCCTTAACCCCTTAAGGACTTGTCCATTTGGGACATTTAGGACAAAGCTATTTTTTTTTTGTTCTTTTTAATGGTCACAAGCCAAAAAGCCATAGTATTTTGGTTTCCCCATCAACATAGCTGTATAAGAGTTTGCTTTTTTTCAGGAGTTGCATTTTTCAGTTTAAGCATTTTGGATTATATACTGTATTACTTATTACCCAACTTTTATTAACTCTTTATGTGGAGAAATAGAAAAGAATAAACAGCATTTTTTTGTTTTATGCATTTTCCCCATTCACGTGCTGCAGTGTTCACTCTGAGTCAGCAAGATGTGCGATATAACTACTACATTTAGTAGTTTTATTTAGGTTTTGTTATTATTGTACAATTTTTACACCATTTGGGAAAAAAAAAATATGTATTTTTTTTTTGCTGCGCTACTTTCACATTTGCGCTCGGGTGACCTGCGCCTATCT
>VIAB01002759.1:95308-109402 GCA_009801035.1 Oophaga pumilio | reverse complement strand
TTCGACACTGTGGACCATCAGCTCCTCCTCACTATGCTCCACTCAATAGGACTAAAGGACACCGTTCTCTCCTGGTTCTCCTATCTCTCTGACCGTTCCTTCACTGTATCTTTTGCTCATTCCTGCTCCTCTCATCTTCCCCTTACTGTTGGGGTTCCTCAAGGATCAGTTCTAGGCCCCCTCCTCTTCTCCTTGTTTACCGCCCCTATTGGACAAACAATCAGTAGATTTGGTTTCCAGTACCATCTCTATGCTGATGACACCCAATTATACACTTCTTCTCCAGATATCACGCCTGCCTTTTTAGAAAAGACCAGCGATTGTCTTACCACTGTCTCTAACATCATGTCATCCCTCTCTCAAACTGAACCTGTCAAAAACGGAACTCCTCGTGTTTCCTCCCTCTACTAACCTACTTTTGCCTGACATCGCCATCTCCGTGTGTGGCTTCACCATTACTCCCCAGCAACATGCCAGCTGTCTTGGGGTCATACCAGATTCCAAGCTTTCATTCACCCCCCACATCCAATCACTTGCTCGCTCTTGTTATCTGCACCTCAAAAACATCTCTAGAATTCGACCTTTTCTTACTTTCAACTCTGCAAAAAACCCTTACTGTTTCTCATTCATTCTCGTCTGGACTATTGTAACTCTCGACTAAATCGGTCTCCCTCTTACCAAACTCTCCCCTCTCCAATCTGTCCTGAATGCTGCCTCCAGGATCATATTCCTCACCAATCGTTATAACGATGCCTCTACCTTGTGCCAATCATTACACTGGTTACCCATCCATTACAGAATCCAGTACAAACTTATTACCCTCACCCACAAAGCACTCCATGGGTCAGCACCACCCTACATCTCTTCCCTCATCTCAGTCTACCACCCTACCCGTGCCCTCCGTTCTGCTAATGACCTGAGGTTAGCATCCTCAATAATCAGAACCTCCCACTCCCGTCTCCAAGACTTTTCACGTGCTGCGCCAATTCTTTGGAATGCATTACCCAGGTTAATACGATTAATCCCCAATCCCCACAGTTTTAAGCGTGCCGTAAAAACGCATTTGTTCAGACTGGCCTTCCGCCTCAACGCATTAATCTAACTATCCCTCATGGCCCATTCAAAATTTTTTTTTACCATAATCAGGTACCTCGTATTAAGTTCTCACTCCGCTTTATGCATTTAATAGTCCTCTGTGTCTGTACTGTTACATACTTTGGCTGTTAACTGGTTCATACAGAATTACATGAACACTCAATTCTTACACAATGGGTGGTCCGAACAATGAAAGCAATTGTTACCATCTACCTTTTGTGTCTCCCCTTTTTCTTCATAGATTGTAAGCTTGCGAGCAGGGCCCTCATTCCTCTTGGTATCTACTTTGATCTGTGTTTATTGTTATGCTGTAATGGCTATTATCTGTACAAGTCACCTCTATAATGTAAAGAGCTGCGGAATATGTTGGCGCTATAGAAATAAAATTATTATTATTATTATGGAGGATGTTAGTAATAGTTAGATGTTAGTAACAGGTCAGTTTCAGAACAGAGGGAACGTGTAGGGCGATAGACTGAGATGAGGGAGGAGATATAGGGTGGTGCAGAACTGTGGAGGGCTTTGTGGGTGAGATGAGTTTATATTGTATCCTGTATTGGATTGGTAACCAGTGTAATGGCTGGCAAAAGGTG
This sequence comes from Oophaga pumilio, assembly GCA_009801035.1. Classification (NCBI taxonomy): domain Eukaryota; kingdom Metazoa; phylum Chordata; class Amphibia; order Anura; family Dendrobatidae; genus Oophaga; species Oophaga pumilio. Next base: position 107,714 of record VIAB01002759.1, on the reverse strand, counting down.
GAGGCTTTGGTGAAGCAGCTGGACAAATTTCGACCCTGGCTGCCGCATTCAGGACAAATTGAAGAGGAAAGTGTTTAGTAGAGTGAGACCGATCAGAAGAGAGTTGCAGTAGGCCAGACGAGAACATAAGAGCGACAGTAAGCGTTTTAGCAGTTTGAAAGGTGAGAAAAGGTCGGATTTTGGAGATGTTTTTAAGATGCAGGTGACATGAGCGAGTGAGTGATCGGATATAGGGAATAAAGGAAAATATAACCCCAAGATAGCGGGCGTGCTGCTTGGTCATTTACTAGTCTGTTTGGGCAGGCTGAATGCAATTCAGATGACTAATAAGTCGTTGTGTGTAAACAGACATTGATCTCAGTACCACACCTTGTTTACACAGGCTTAAAAAAATAAATAAATAATTTCACCTGACAATCAGTTCGGAAATGATGCACATCTAAAGAAGACTTATACATAGACAGAAGTAGGTATTGTCTTTTTATTCAAAAAAATCAAAAGCGTCTATGATACAGAAAGGCGTCTTCAATAGTAAAATAGGAAAGAAAATTTGATTTGTAACCATACGTACAGTTGGCCAAATCTTGCTAATTTACATGAAAGATTTATCACTTACCGGAGGAAAGGGGGTAGAGGAGTTCACATTGTCTTTGGGGGGGCTCAGAGGAGCACTGTCTCCACCTAATCCTGGATTCTGTGATTGGCAGAGCTTCCTAAGGAAACAAACGGCAGCCCATAAACACAGAAAAACTAGCACCAAATAGAAAGTGACAGGCAATCGCCTGAAGATGTGCCAGAACAGATGTCACATCATGTATTCAATATATTAAGCCCATATTTTCCTACAGAGAATGGTTATAATAATCCGACTGTGGAAAACACACAAGAGTTTTTTGGAACCAATTGCTGCAGCAATCATTCAGATGGGCATCGTGGTTGTGAATATTACATTTCTAAGTGCTAAGTGGCGGTCAGTACGGCAACCGTCTCATTTAGGGTACGCGCCCACGATCTGTAATTGCTGAGGGTTTCACACTGCATATTTATGCAGCATCAAACCTGCAGCGGCCAGATGTTACAGCATAGAGGATTCTAGAAATCCCATGCTCACCCGTGGAGACGGACACGCGGCGTGTCTCTCATGACCACAGCATGTCAATTTCTCCTAGCATCTCCGCAAAAGAAATTTCACCAATAGAATGTATTGGATGCGGAAAATCTGCATGGTTCAGTAACATGCTCTGCATCCAAAGAGCTGCTAGCTCCGGATCGTGGGCACCCGGCCTTCAGAAGACAGCAGCTACAGGAAATGCACGCCACTTCATTTCATTTTAATGCAGAATTTTGTAAACCTTTGATACAGGAAATTAAGTTATAAGACATTGTTAGCTGTCATTATACAATTCGCTCATTCGCTGCAAAGACATTGCCATATAGTCTGCCCTGCCCCAACAAGAATACACAGTGCACGGTCAGGATTGTAGCAGGGGTGCCCCTTGGCACAGTATGAAAGTTTTTTCATGATTTTTCACATGTAAAGTGCCATGGAATAAACGATGATATAAAAATGAATAGTAATAATAATCTTCTACCTTAGTCCCTATCACAAGACAAACGTAACAGGATTGTAGCCCACTAAACACTAAAAGAATGTGCCGCAATCTCCAGATGAACTGCAACTAAACAGTCACATGCGATTTCTCCAAATCCAACAGCCTACAAAGCAAACTAGTAAAGAAGCCAGAAACGGGTAAGAAGGAGAGAATGATAAGAGGCAAAAAATATATTTTATGGAGTCAGCAGAACAAGTACAAGGATAATTGGTCGAGGCTCGGAATATCCCACGATGGATCAAAAAAGTGGGTATGCACATAAACAGGACTGCCTCATGTATCCTACAGATACAAGCAAAGACTAAAATGTGCACACCTTCCCAAAGAAACATAAGTATACTAGCACAGTAAAACTAACACATCTCATCTACACACTGGGGTTATTTCACACACAGAAAACATCAAGTGATGCAGATGTTCAAATCCTTGGGAAGTCCATTCATTTTCTGGGATACATTGTAAGGCCGGGGTCACACTGTTGTGAGTCTCTCGCATCAATACCCGGCACTGCCGCCGGCACTCTGGAACGGAGCATGCGGCTGCATGTATTTCTATGCAGCCGCACACTCCGTTCCTGAGTGCCGGGTATTGATGCACGAGTTTCTCGCATCACACTCGCAAGTGTGACCCCGGCCTAACATTCATACTTGCATTATGTAGGTTTTTAAGACTGTGGCAACCTTGCAACAAAATATGCCGCAAAAGCAGAAACAATCTGCCAAATACAACAAAAAAAAAGAAAATACAATTATACCCTTGGAGCCACAGTGTAGTGTTCTGGAACTAAAGATAAAAAATTACCGGACAAGAATCCTTTTTAGCAGCTGCTGGTCTCCTTCAGAGTAACCAGGCCAGTCCTTCTGCACCTCCTTATACAGACAGTCCTTCAAGGTGTAGGGGCAGTCTTTGGCACTCACAGTCGCTACCTAAAATAAGTAAAAAAAAACAACAATTAAACACCCAGACAACTGCATTAAAAATGACACCTATCTAGTTAAGAATCTCAATGATCTATTAGGGTCCAGGTCACACCAAGTTTGGGGTGTTCTGCCTGATTTTCCTTAAAAACAGGATTCAGAAAAACTCTTGTGGGGTCCATACAATGCACTGAAACAGATTGCAAATTAATTTTTTTTTCTAAAATTGCCCATGTTTTCAGATTGCAGATCACATGTCTGTGGCTATCTGAAAAGATGGACAATTTCAGAAAAAAAAAAAAAAGAAAAGAAACCCACAAGTCATTTGAACTGCATTAGCATCATTGTAATCTATGGCCTCCAACAGCAGTTCGTCTGACTCTTGTTTTATGGGAGGGGGATTCAGGTAGACCCCTGGAGTGCACTGCAGAAATGCAAACAAACAGGGACCTCTAATAAAAGCTACTAAGAAAAAAACACAAACTTAAGATCCAAAATATTAACAATAATGGAGAAAAGCTGCAAAGAAAAGCCCTGGTGATCAGCCTTACGGGAGTTGTCACCCAGAATGCAGGCTTTGAGGACCGACAACCTCATCTAAAGTTTTATGTAAGCATTTTTGTGTCCCCTAATCTCTAACTTAAGAACATTATTAAATGTGCCAGCTAATGGAGCAGATATAAAGGAGCAGCAGTGAGAATGTTGTGGTTACTTTGAAAGCACCAAGAGTTGAGTGTACTACAGAAGCCATGACATTAAAGAGATTCTCCACTACCTTATCATTGATGACCCATCCTTAGGATAAGTCATCAATGTCTGATGGGTCGGGGTTTGGGACCCCTGCCGATCAGCCGTTCCCGGTGGCGTCGGGGGCCCAGCTGAAAATGCTCAATTGCGGAGCTGCTCTGTCTTCTGATAGTGGCCGCGGCCAGGTTCTGCACATCTGCCTCCTATTGATTTGTCAGACCCCGACCGATAAGACATGGATGACCTATCCTTCGAATATCTCATTCAATGATAAACTAGTGGACAACCTTTCTAAATTCTGGATCCTGTAACTGAAATGCCAAACTATGGAAATCTATACAAGTCAACATTAAAGCAGATCAGTGGAGACTTGTGAGAATGTGTACTTTCACATCTTTTATATTGGGAGTATATGGCATTTGGTTTCTTTAGCTGAGAAATTCCTATAAGCATTCTCTCTACATTAAGCGGCTGAATAGTAGGAAATGTGACTTCTGTGAAAAGTCAGTACACAAGTGCCACTGATAGACTGAATATGCAGATTCCGGTTCTAGATGAGGAGGTTCTTGGCATGGCCAATCAGTAAATGGCCCCTTCCATGTGTCCCTGGGTTGATGTACTTTCAGAGGCCAAAAGAACTGACACAATGAATGCTGGATTATAGCCAATGCATTAAAAGTGCTTAACCTCCAATATTACACTGATAAACAAAGACAACCTGGATAATAAATTCACATTTGCGAGTGTACGCTCCATTTAATCAGCCATTTCACAAACAGTATGGCTCAATGACAGACATTTCTTTGGCTTTCCTGACTATCACACTGCCTCAGACTTTCATTAATCTAAGTGTAAGTAAAAAAGAAATATTGGTCCCTGAAAAGCAGTAATTTTTTTTCTTAATCAAAGAAAGGAGAGAGAAGTCAGCAAATACAGAATCTCCAAACAGGCCCTATGATGGTACAGCAGAGTACAGTACGGCAATGCTCTATGAGAAGGGCCACGATACTGACCTGTTGCAGGAGGCCATCCAGGGAATCCTTGTCCTGCGTGGAGAGACCATCCTTCTGCAGGCGCAGAATTAGTTCAGGCTTCTTGTACGGTTTAAGAGCCAGTAAGTGCATGACCCTATCTTTGAAGGGTCTCTGTGCCACAACGCTGGAGCTTTTTTTCATTGCGTTGGCCAGATTGACAGGTGTCGGCCTCTTCCGAGACGGGACAGCATCTGGAACTCCTGGTGCAGGTTTTCGAACCTGAACCTTTTTAGCTGAAAGGAGAAACAAATCCAATCGTTAAATAGGCAATAATGATGCATACGACCTAATTAAATGCTAAACAGGTTACAATTTAGGAAACAAACATTGCCAAGATCGCAATATTCGCGCAGACTTGCGGTTTCCCCATAGTGCATCCTAGTACCATCTCTTCCCCAGGTAAGGAATGCGCACGCAGGTGACAACGTAAAAGAAAAATCTATGCCATCAGGCAAGGCCACCAACTTCTATAGCTCCGTGGCCCGGTTCCAATGCCCACTGTAGACGCTCCAGATAGTAGACACACGTCAGCCTGGGCACTTTGTCCAATACACAATGCATTCACACTTCTTACACCTTTTCCAACATTAACCATTTAACTAGCTTTGGTCACTGCAGTTTTTGCTGGATTGGACCAGATGGGTTAACATTTGCTACCTACGGGAACCAGTAAGCCTTCAGCCCACATGATCCTGTCACCAGTTCACAGCATAGCAAAATAGGTCTGAGCAAGGCTGAGTACTAACCATGCATATCAGTAACCTATTACAAGATGTGACGCTTTAGAGTTGCTCCTTAACGGTCGAGCCATCAATCTTTGACCCCATCAGAGTTGCTAAGATGCTCACCTAAGCCCATTTTCCTGCTTCCAATGCATAAACAAAGAGCAGACTGGGTAATCCTTTGAAGGGGTGGTCTACTACTTACTAGTGATGAGCGAGTATACTTGTTGCTCGGGTTTTCCCCTAGCAGCTCGGGTGATCTCCGAGTATTTGGAAGGGCTCGGAGATTTAGTTTCTGTTGCCGCAGCTGCACGATTTGCGGCTGCTTGACAGCCTGAATACATGTGTGGATTGCCTATTTGGGAATCCCCACACTTATCCAGGCTGTAAAGCAGCCGCAAATCATGCAGCTGCGGAAACAAACTAAATCTCCGAGCACTCCAAAATACTCGGAGATCACCTGAGCTGCTAGGGGAAAACCCGAGCAACAAGTATACTCTCTCATCAGTATATAGGCAGTATCTCCCAGTAATATAGGCAGGATGTGAGGTCTGTGGATCCAAGGCTCTTCAGTCTTCACTTGCTGTAGAATATCTTACACTAAACTCGCTTTCAAGTATCAGCACAGCTACATTACTTCATGTGCTATGCTCTTACTTGTCTACAGCCAGTTTTCAGGACCATCCATGATACTCTCCCCACTCTCAATTTTACATCTGTGATTCCACCTGCTATTTCTAAGAAAGGTGGGGGTGGGTAGCAAAGAAAAACCTCAGAAGAAGTAGCTCTGACAGATTAGTATCCATTTTGATAATGCACTAAGCTAGATAAAAGACTTTGCGCAATGGTAAAAATTATTTTTAATGAAGGCCAATTAGAAAGGTGCTTAACTTTGTATCCAGGATGCAAATAATAAAAAAATACATTTCTGGGTGAACCTGTAGATATACTTTAATGATATGGCTGGTGTGTAAGGTCATGTAACAGCAGTAGCACACCAAATGATGTTCTGTATTCAATGTGCCAATGTTTTAGAACTCTTCCCACGTTGCAGCTCTGGATGAAGCCTGTGTAAGCCATAGTAACATAGTTAAGGTTGAAGGAAGACTATGTCCATCTATTTCAACCCATATCGTATCCTAACCTGCCCTAACATGTTGATCCAGAGGAAGGCAAAAAAAAACATGTGGCAACAGATACACGAAGACACACCTAGACATAAAAGAACATACCATACGGCTTTGCTATTTGTAGAGTATAATTACTATCATTAAAAGAATGTTACCTAAAAAAATATCTGAAAATATAGTCAAGAAATTCTGTATAGTGTTAAGGTGTATTTAGAAAGTCATGCAAGAGCATCCAAACCCAAAGGAACACAGGGTGCGATAAAGGCCAAATGGAGCCTTGTTTTGACACAGCACATTCATTTTTATTTATTGATATCACTCCCGTACAAGCAGGTTGTAACCATCCAGTTCTCTGTAATAAGTCTAGCGCAGCACAAATGTAAGCGCGCAGCCACGGAGTGCTGTCCAGTGATGTCACTTGGCAGGCTCAGATACTTGTCCGCTGAGGTCATACTACTGGAATCACGGCCAGTACAAGACCCATAAACATGTCAGAGGAGGCGAGCTCATCTAGCCATGTGCACAACACAAGCTCAACATTACTGGGGACAGAATTGTGACAGTCGCAAAAGATCACACACTGGAAATGCAATCACAAAAAGCATTCCAGCTCTTAAAGCAGCGAGCAGCGGCGTAGTGGAAACAGTCAGTGCAGGTTCAGGCCATAGAAGTCAGTGGAATCATTCACACGTCCGTCTCACAGTACTGGGAACAGGACATTTAGTGTAGGAGGCCCTGTTATTAGGGGAGATTCCATGCTCCGTTCTATACACACTGTGGGAAGTTTAGCCCAAGCTTTTCAACGCTGTTTAACCTATGTGGTGCAAATGTTAACTTAAGGCCCCGTCTCACATAGCGAGATCGCTAGCGAGATCGCTGCCAAACAGCGATCTCGCTATGTCTGACACGTCCCAGCGATCAGGCCCCTGCTGTGAATCGCTGGTCGTGTCAGAAATGCCTGGACATTTTTTTGATCGCTGGTCTCCCGCTGGCCAGCACGCATCGCTGCGTGTGACAGGCAGGAGACCAGCGATCAGCTGGTAACCAAGGTACACTTCGGGTTTCCAGGCGCGGGGCTGTGCCTGGACCCCGACGTGTACATTGGATACCAGCGCACTGCTGCAGGGGAGCTGGTAACCAAGGTACACGTCGGGTTTCCAAGCACCGCGCAGCGCCTGGAAACCCGAAGTGTACCTTGGTTACCAGCTCCCTTCATCAGCGGGCTGGTATCCAACGTACACTGTGGGTAACTAGGCGATGTTACCCGCAGTGTTGCTGTCTTGATCGCTGCCTGTTTGGCAGCTCAGCAGCGATCATGTAGTGACACACCAGCGATCCTGATCGTTGTCGGGATCGCTGGTGTGTCGCTATGTGAGACGGGGCCATAGGGTCGCATAGAGAAACAGATTTGTTGCAGATTACACACGTGAATAGGCCTTTCAAAACCTTATATTCGCCTTCGGATATAGCCGCTATGCTATTGAGACACACGTCAGAGGCTCTATTGGGACTATCTTCTGATGCCCTAAAAAATGGGATTTGGGCAGACCTCCAACATGGCCATTCATTTTAATGAGGTAGACTGAGTCACTTATATGCAGGCCAGAAAGAGTTCAAAGTGACGCCATCTGACTCAATGTGAATGGTCAGTGTCACAGTCACCAGAATCCCGTATTTCAGGGCTTCAGAAGGAGACCATAGCAGAAACCCGGCCATATTCAGACATCGCTCGCTGTCATACTCAGCACAATTGCCTGAGACCGGTACATTTTTCATCCGATTTGTAGATCAAGCTTGATCATTTAAGTCAGGTTGGTCAAACAAAAATCAGATCTCACATGCCACGTTTCTTTTTTATTTTGTTTAATTTTTACACTATCTGAAGCACAGATGTTTAGAATCATTTTTTGTCATTTTGCCTTCAAGAATAATAGATGCCACATCTAGGATAAGACTGGACCGACCAAAAACACAAAATTGGGGTCCATCATGCTGATTAAAAAGTGTTTTGGTTTTTTCTTTTCTCATATGCAAAAACAAAAAACTACAAAGAAGATTTGAACAAGGCGCGACACTTTTTCTACACTGTGAATTGTAAGGCATGAAGTTGTTGTTTTTTTTAACCACATCCATCACGTTACCAGTCTGCTGGTAGAGTTTATTCTCCATATGCACATAATGCTCAGAGCAGAGACTACACAGTATTCTATTGGCAAAGTGATGGACAAGGCAAGACCGAAGAGAACGGCTGTACAAGCCACACGATTATGTGGTGGAGCCCGAGCTAGTTCCTCCTGACTGTACTACACACATGCCCACTAAATATAAATCAGTGTCAGGGAAGACAATTAAGCAAAAATATGGTGTTCATGGAGCATCCACTGCGACTCTAAAGTGTGATTCCATGTAGATGATTAACATGCAATGATCAAAGTATGTCTCATTTAATGCAGCTTTTATTAATACTAATAGTGATATATATAGAAAGCTAAGCAACCGCACCATAATGGGGTCGGCCACTTTCCTCACATACTGACCGGCACTTCTGTCCACACAATGGCTGCTGATGGAGGGGCCCAGGAGCTGTGGGATGATCAGACCCTGTCCCTGTACGGTCAGACACAGCCATTACACAGTACACAGAAGGGGCACACTATAAGATTATCTCAGCACAGGCAAATAAAAATATATTTTTTTATTTAAAAAACACATCCAGTTGTGGAAATTATTATTATTCCAAGATGTATTGATTAAAATGAACTTTGCTTGTGGGAAAACCTTTTTAAGGCAAGGGGTGATAATTTCCAGACAGTTTCAGTCCCAGGGTAGGTGAGGATACCTGTCACCGATCAGAAAGTAACAGCATATCCTAGCTATTTGTCATCACATTTAAAGTCATGACAGCCCGGTTAATAACCTAAATAGAAGGCAAGTAAGAGAAGAGAAAGGTAACGGCATACCTCCGCACCGACCAGCCATTTTAATGACTATGGCACTTCTGCTTTTGTTCTCCTCCTCAGCTTGGGCCATGCTCTGCCGTGCCTTCTGATAGGAATCGTCTGTAGCACACACAGTGACTTTATCCTGGATGCTGCCCAGACAGTCCAGCTTGATATTTCCACTGCTAAATAAGATACAAACATGACACATAAGAAGAAGCATGGTGTGTACACCTACTTAACATGTCATTTAATCCCAGATCTAAGGCATGAGTGAGATCCAGGACTTCAGCACCAGCAATGCCCCCAGTTTCAATTTAAACATAAATTCAAGGTTGTCCCGAATTTAGCCATCCATGGCTGAGATAGGAGAGTCGATATTCAAGCATTGGTCACAGGTGCTTCTCCAGAAAGTCAGTGTGGCTGAACTACGCAGTTTCCAGAACTCCTCCACAGAAGTGAATGCGGGTCATGGACCAGCATAGCACAGCGGCACGTGTGCGTTTCCCGAAGCCAACCTCCTGTGGCCAGCACTTGGATGCCGATATTGCTGTCTCCCCTATGATGTGAATAACCCTTTAACCTACTCCGATCTATTCGCAATGTAATGAAGCCTAGGTATTACATAGTTGTGCAATGAAGAAAATGAAGAGAAAAATTAAGAAACGAGGTTTCTGCTCACAGAGGAACGTCTGTTTGAAGCACTGATACACAGCATGGCTATGGTGGGCACAAGGGTTCTCCGCTGATGCTTACTCGCTCAGCAGGCTCCAGAGAAAGTTATTTCTGTAGGACACGGGGGGTTAGAAGACTCCCAAGTGAAGATCCCGGTAAACAAGTTGTTAGCAACATCACTTAAAATGAGCACTAGGGGACTTTCTACTAAACTACACAAGGGGCACAGAGAACACTATGAGGCCCACCACATGTAGCGGTAACACCAAGACGACCAGCCCTAACTTATCCCAAGGTGTGTGTGTTCATTGGAAGAAAAACATTGTCCTGCTTGGATCAGTTATTTTTCCAACACTAATGGAATAGATAACTTTACCATAAATACCCGAAATATTGGGAAAGTAAAATGAAAAAGGCCTGTGGATGTGCGACATACGGCAACATTTCCTTCTCTAAGGCTGGAGGCTTCCTCACTGCTCCAAGAATGTTTGGGGTAAAGCGAGAGAAGGAAGCAGATAACTGAAGAACTTGGGAGCTCTACCAGGAGATGTGATCTGTGCCTCATGTTCTCACTCTATGGCTGCTATATCAGTATGAGCAGGCTGCCTTGCCGAGAACTAATTCGAGGAGAGGCCCTAAAAAACAAAAAAGTGCTGAAAATTGAAAATTAAGCATTTTCAAAATTGGATGTATTTTAAAATAATGTTGCTATATGGGGACAAACAGATAATGGTGATCTCTAACTGTACACTGTGTAAGGCTTATTGCCCACCATTAAAAAAAAAAAAAAAAAAAAGTGGCATTAGCGGTTTGTCACTCAGCAAGTGACATTTGAATTGATCCCATAAAAAGAGGGATAATTGAATATTTGCTACAAATGGAGCCCGCAGAGCCTATTCCAGGTTTATGATGTTACACATTGCTGCCTCTTCCTGTCATGATGGTATGGTGGATATAAAAAGTCTACACACCCGTTTTAAAATAGCAGGTTCTTGCCATGTAAAAGGAAAAAAAAAAAATTTCAGAACTTTTTTCCGTACAAATCCATCAAGAAACTTTATTCTTTTTCAAAATGTTTTCAAACTAAAATAATGTAGTTGCATATAAATAATATATAATTGGGGTTGTAGTTGTGTTCAGAATTAGGCCTCTTTCACATTTCCGGCGGGCGCCTGGCGGCGTCCCCGGCATTTTGCCACAGCGCCGCATCTGAAATCCTTTCACACTTCCGGCGGCCAAAATGCGGTTTTTTGCCGGATGGTTTCTGATGCTTGGAGAGATCAGAGACCATCCGGCAAAACAAAAAAACGTTACATGCAGCGTTTTGTCCGGACGCCGCAATGTACATTTGCGCCGCATCCGGACAAAACCACATGCAACGCATTGACATGCGGCGCCATCCGGCGCTAATGCATGTCAATGCGAAAAAAGCCGCATGCGGCGCATCAGATTTTCAGATGCGGCGCTGCGGCAAAATGCCGGGGGCGCCGCCAGGCGCCCGCCGGAAATGTGAAAGAGGCCTTAGTCAGTCACATTTAAAATTTGTGTTAAATACTAGTCAGTACACAGCTACCATTTACAGCAAGTCTAATTAATATCATATCAAGTTTAGCTCTTCTAGTAGTGTTTTCCATTTTCTTAGTTGCATTTTACAGCAAAAGTCAAGGTCTGCAAACAGCTTACAACACAGCAAAGATCTCATTGTTGAAAATTATGTTCGGAGAAAGGTACAAAAAATTCTAAGGCATGAAATATCCTAATTAGACATACCTAATAAAACTGTGAAGACTATCATTATGAAGTGGCTTCAATTCGGCACAACAGTAACATTACCTAGAACTGGACGTCCCTCAAATAGTGATGAAAAGAAAATTGGAATGTGGAAAAACGAGCTACATTCTGATGAGACCAAGGCTGAACTTTTTGACCATAAGTACAAAAGGTACGTCTGGCTTAAAAGCCAGCAATACTCATCACCAAAAAAAAATAAAAATACCATACCTACAGTGAATCATGGTGAAGGCATAATTATGCTTTGAGGCAGTTTTTCAGCAGAAGGAAATGGGGCTTAAGTCAAGGAAGGGGGAAATATTGGAATTACCGTTACAAATCTCAGTCAATTATGCAACAAAACCTTCAAGCCTCTGCTAAAAAGCTGAAGAGGAATTTCACCTTTCGGAATGACAACAACTGAAAATTATACCTCCAAATGAAGAAAATAATGGCTTCGCCAGAAGATGATCAAATATTGCCTTAGCAACATCCAGACCTGAATCCAATTGGAAATCTGCGGGTTTACTTGAAAAAAGCTGTACAAAGGAAGTGTCCTCGCAATCTGACAGATGTGCCATTCTGATAGACTCCAACACCAAAAGATTGAATGCTGTTATAAATTCAAAGGCTACTTCAACAAAAGTTTTAGTTTAAGGGTGTGCATATTTATGCAACCACATTTTAGTTTCCTTTTCCATCCAAAAAGATTTCAGCTTGTTTTGCATGCTGAATGTGATGGTTTTTTTTAACCCCTTAACCTCCCAAGGGTGGTTTGCACGTTAATGACCGGGCCAATTTTTAAAATTCTGATGAGTCTCTTTATGAGGCTATAACTCTGGAAAGCTTCAACGGATCT
>VIAB01002759.1:56348-70348 GCA_009801035.1 Oophaga pumilio | reverse complement strand
TATAGAGGTAAAAACATTGGTTCACTTGACATGGAATGACCCTTTGTTGAAAATACCAACATAAAATCAATAGCAGTTTAACAGCATAGCACAATGGAGGACCACAATGCATAAGCATGGTTAAGTCACATGTCACTGGTGTTATACCAAAAACAGTCTAGGAAATTGTTTCAAGTATAGAATTGACAACACCAAAAACAAAGCTTTGATAGTCTAATCATTAGACTCTAATGTATATACTGCATAGTGCAGGTTTATAGTCTGTCTGCCAATTGTACAGGAAGACTTGTGTACAAGTAGGTGACTAAAAAGTAATTTACTTATCCTAAGGACTGCTACGGAATGTAGTCCTGGGGCCCCAACGTACGTTTCACCCTTGCTTCATGAGGGTGTCTCTGAGATCAGGATTTTGATAATATATGCTGTTCATGTCGGTTGTTATTAACCCTTCTGGACTAGTGACTGGATCTTTTCGTTTAGAGGAAATGTTCTCCATCTCCTCTGATCTAGGCCCCCAAACATAATACCTTGCACTGACCTCAGGTTTTGAATTAACTATTCCCATTGTGGCTCTGACAGCTTTGACGAGTTTACCAGTCTCTTCTAATGGCCAACAGTGACGCCCTATATTGCTATCCGATGAAGCTGACGAGGAGGAATCTGAGGAGTAGTCATCATTATCTGACCTACTAGAAGCATTTGACACAGGTACGTCGACCCTGCTCCCAGCTAACAGGTTTCACTGTCTAGGACAGGAGACCAACTGACAAGAAAGAGGTACCGCCATTTTTTATCATGTAGATTTCTGGTCCTTGAAGGGTAGATCCCCTTCTCTAGTGATGCGGTAATGGGTGATCGAGAAATCTATTTAAGCATTTCAAGAGGGCGATTTTTCATTTTTGCACTTTTCCATAAAGTCATAACTTATTTTTCTTTTCCATTGACCAAGGCCCATCATGGCTTATTTTTTGCGATAAGACGTGTAGCTTTGCAATACCCCACTTATTTTACCATATAATGTACTGGAAAAGGGTAAAAGAATTCCCAGAAGCACATAATGAAGGGAAAAAAAAAAAAAACAAGAATAATCCCTGCAGTGATTTGAGGTTTTCTATTTATGGTGATTATTGTGTGGCAAAAACGACCGACCAACATGATTTCCAAGATCAGTACCATATTACCATATAGTAATAGCAAACCGGTTGCCAGGATGACCCATCGTTTGCGGTGCGTGGAGGCAAATGGAAACCGGTACACTATTATCGTGCTATTTAAATGCCACTGAGTTATTGACAGCATTTAAATGGTTAAACCGTGATCAGAACAAGCTTTAGCATCTCCAGGGAATGGTGGGGGCTCAGCTCCTAAGCTCCATACTGGCACACGACGTTTCACACAACTACAGCACACGTCATGAAGGGGTTAATGTATAAGGGCATGGCAGATAAGCCACTGACAGTCAGTGGGGTACATCACGCTGGCCATATACAGTCCTAGCCAGAAGGGCAGCTGACACTCCGGAAACTGTGCACACTGCTCCGTATAGGCTGCATACAGTTATCCATTACATGAGCAGTCTTCTCAACCCATAAGGCGCCATGTAAGCATATCCTTAGTGTAATGTAGGAGACAATTCATAAACCTGTGAGGATTCAGAAAACCTTCACGCATTCCTCACCTTCCAGTGCAGCGAGGCCAGAGTGACAGCAGACTCCAGGAATATTGCTCTACCGGCTGTAAAGAATTACTCATCAATTACTGTATATGTCAGTGATGCCACCAAGTGCAGGCAAGCAGAGGACGGCGCCCAGACGTAGGAAGGCAGTAGGGGCAGGGAGGCTGCATTACAGAACTGGACACTGGCTGCTGGACACACAACCAAGAGGAATGCCAGATAGAACAGGGATTTGTTGGAGGGACCTTTAACCCTGTCGTGACCAAGCAATTTTTCATTTTTTTGAGCATTTGTTTTTTTCTTTACCTTCCTCTAAGAACCATAGCTAGCTTAGAACACAAAAAACACTTCTCCCCTAAACATTTATTTCATTGCAGTTCTGCCATTGCACTTATGGTTTTCTTTTTATATTAAGCTCATTGAGTGGTAAAATAACCTGACAAAGATTTTCCAGGTGAATACAATTATGGCTATTAGCAAACATGCACATTTTCTTTTTCTACATAAAAAGGTGGTGTCCACTACTCAGACAACCCCTTCTGATCCCATTTCCCCTCCAGTAAAATAAGCCCTATATTCAATACCTCCAGTGCCGGCGCTGTTCCAGCGGTGTTGGCACTGGCTCTCCCGGAGCTTCCTTGACATTATGTAACGTGACCCCTGCAGACAAACATCTGAGGCTTCACTCTCCTCAAACAAGTGACGACATCTGCAGGAAGTGAATGTCGAGAGGAAAGTGAAGCCAGCGCTGATTGGCTGCAGTGATCACTTGACATAACTTCACGCGAGCCAGTGCCAACACCGCTGGAATGACGGCAGCACTGAAGGGGAGTATGTGTTATTTTACTGGGGGGAAACATAGGGATTCAGAAAGGTTTCCTTCTCTACTGAAATTATCAGCCATTGTCAAAATTCTCAATGGAGGTAAAATCCGTATTCAATGAGGACATACTTTCCCATTACTGAGGGAAGATGGCCGCTGCTACTGATAAGATTCTGTTCAGACGTGAGGACGGAGGAGCTCTGCCTGTAGCTTCAGCATTATGGAGCCTATATTAAATAGCCTGACTCAGTCGGCACCTGAAGCTGACTTGTGGCCCCTGCTGTTGACCCTTTAACTGACAGCAGCATTAAATGAACATGCGCCAGTGCACCGGCCCCACACATGATCACAGGTAACCATTTAGATACTACGACAGCTGGGGACAGCACGGGACCCCCGTGAAGCTCAGATATAGGCCGAGACAGATATTTTCACTATATACTGCAGTTCTGTTGTATTGCAGTATATTAAGAGAGAAAAAAAAACACACTTGGTTTTGCTGCATTTGTAGAAGCCAGATCTAATAACATATAGAATTAATTAACCTAATAAGTAAAGAAAAAAATTAAACTGCCAGATAAATTTGGCAGCAATAAAAATAACAGCTCACCACGGCCCCATCAACAGAAAAATAAATTTTGTTTTAGGTCTCGGAAAATGGCGACCACATAGCAAAAAAAAAAATAAAAATAGTTTTTTTTTGTTTTTTTTTACAATATTCAAAGTTTTTCTGTGGTATTTCTGCTCCTATTAGGGTGAGTTTCCACTATCAGGAAACGCTGCGTGTTTGACGCTGTGCGGTGATGCAGCGCCAAACACGCAGCGTCCAGATGTTACAGCATAGTGGAGGGGATTTCAAGAAATCCCGTCTCCACTATGCGCAAAATTACGCAGGCGGGAGACCTGCGTTTACGGACATGCGGCGCGTCTTTTCAGACCGCAGCATGTCCTCGCGTGTTGCGGCGACGGTGCGTCGCCGCAACGGAATTTTACACAGGGCTATGTAGCCCTGCGTTATTTACGGAGGGGTTCCGGAGGTGTCCTGAACACCTCCGGAAATAGCGCGCGTCAAAAAGGGGGCGGGGCTTAGACGGAGCGGAATTTCCGCTCCGTCAATAGCGCTATGTTTCCTGATCGTGGAAACATAGCCTTAGATAACTTATGTTGCACTTTTTTTTTATTGTGCATTTGACTTTTTTTTACATGCTTATTGCATTTGTCTCTCTATGGTATGTCATTCTACATAAAGCAGCTTGTTTTGGGTAATTCCTGGTATTTGGCTTTGTCAAAAATTTACTGATACAATCATGTGTACATTATATGCAGTTTTAGTGCAAACTTTTTTTTTACCTGCAGATTTTCCATATCTTAGAGTAGGTGCACACGATAGGTAAACGATGCGGGTTGGACGCTGCGTACCGTAATTATGCAGTGTCCAGATGTTACAGCATAGTGGATGGGTTTCAAGAAATCCTATGAACACTATGTGTATCACCAGCACAATGTATTGGACGCCGTGAATCCGCACGGTTCAAAGATCACATGCGGAATCACCTGCGTTCAATAGGCGGCAGCGCTTTGGACTGAGCAGCGGACATGTGCTGCATCCAAGGCGCTGCCAATTCCTGAACATGGGCACATACTCTAATGCAAATCTTTGGTGAAACCTGCACATTATAAGCGTACCTGCAAAAGAAGTTGAAATATCCAGATTTGAAAAAACGCAATGCAAGTCAGTTTACGAGGTGTAAAAACAAAAACCAAACAGTGGGCATGAGATTTCTATAAATCCCATCCACTTTACTGTAAGATCAGTCAAAAGAGCACCAAAAACTCATCATAGGAACTTAACCTTAAGGGGAATCTGTCACCAGGTCTTTGCTACCTCATCAGAGAGCAGCATTACATAGGAAGAGAGACACTGATTCCAGCGATGCATCACTTAGCTCACTGGGTGCGCAGTTGTGACAAGAGTTTTAGATGTAACATGAAGCAGAGCTGAGAAAGCTAACCCTGCCAGGCTCTCCATGTACATCGTCTATTGACAGTGAGCTGCTCAGCAGAGTAGGGAGTGTGGTCAAGCTAGCAGGAGCGTGAGCTATAGACAAGGCATTCAAACAATGAAGGTTTTATCACCTGGAGAGTAAGAAAACAGCGCACAGCCTGGTAAGTGACATCCTTAAAATTGGTGTTTCAGCCCCTAATTACAAGTAATTAAGACATCACTTTAATTTCTCTTTTAATTATATCAGATAAAAGTGATTGTCTTAATATTATGATTACTTGTAATTAGGGGGTAAGTCAGTGATACATGTTTTTTTCTTACGCCAGTTAAATTGGTAATTGGTGAGCAGTCTCAGGTTACATATCAAACCTGCCGACACATTCCCTTAACAACATACATCAAACGTAGTGTTCCTGCATTCCATACGGGCTCCGGCGCTGAGCCCGCATGTTTTCTGGCATATGACAGCTGATTTCATCAACTGACATGTGTACCTAACAGCCGTGGATGGAATCGCAATCCAACTGCGGCTGTTAACATGTTAAATGCCGCTGTCAACCTACAACAGTGGCATTTAACATGGCTGCGCCGGAAGTGCGTCACTAACCCAGCCCATCGGAGCCCCTGTCATATGATCACAGGGCGCCAATGGGTTGACATAATCTTGGGTCTGCATGAGACCCCTGTGGCTGTCATTGCTGCTCTATGAGCACCCACCCAGTGACCAGCGTTCATAGCAGATTATCAATTCTGCTATGTGTAGCACAAGCGATCAGAAGATTGCAACTTCAACTCTCCTAAGGAGACAATTGAATTCTGCACTGCCTTGATGCTCAGAAGGATAAAATATTACCTGTATAACTTCAGATGGAGAATATGCTGACAAGTGGAAATAAAAATAAAGGAAACTTAAACACTACCTCAGAATTATCTAATGACTGTTTTGATTGTGCAGAAAACCCTCTCATTTTTGTCTGAGACATAGCCCAAGACGGACAGTCTACACCACAGGACAAGAAAAGAAATGCCATGCCAGTGCTTCTCACTAAAGCAATGCTTTCCTGTAAAGGCAAAAAAATAAAGAAATAAATGGGACATGACATCAGTTACCACATATAGTGGTCACCAGAACAATGAGGGTCAGCTTTAACCCACTTCCCATCACACTATGGAAGACTGTAAGGCATAGGGGGGCACACATTTTAAGGGTAGGCCACGTGCTCGCAGACCGGACAGAAGCAGGAATGACATTTTACTTGCTCCGCTGTTGTCCACTAACAAAGTTCCTTAAACTGACCAGGTCGTAATACACTGAATGTGCCAAAAAACAGCCATTGTGTGTAGTTTGGGAGCATTAACCCCTGTACCCCCGAGGGTGGTTTGCACATTAATGCCCGGGCCAATTTTTACAATTCTGACCAGTGTCCCTTTATGCTGTAATAACGGATTCTGACACTGTTTATTCGTGACATATTGTACTTCATGTTAGCGGTAAAGTTTCTTCTATATGACTTGTGTTTATTTGTGAAAAAAATTGAAATTTGGCGAAAATTTCGCAATTTTCAAGCTTTTAATTTTTATGCCCTTAATTCAGAGAGTCATATCGCGCAAAATAGTTAAATAACATTTCCCACATGTCTACTTTACATCAGCACAATTTTTGAACCAAATTTTTTTTTGTTAGGAAATTATAAGGGTTAAAAGTTGACCAGCGATTTCTCATTTTTACAACATTTTTTTTTTTTTAGGGTCAACTTCACTTTTGAAGTCACTTTGACAGATCTATATAATGAATCATATAAGGATAAATGGAGTACTCAAAAATGCAAAATCATGTGTAAGGAACCCCAAAAGAAAAAAATATTAAAATGTAACCTTTATTATAACTTTAAAACGGGAAAAGACAAACATCACACATGTTAAACAGTGCACACTATGTCCACCCTATTAATGATCCCTATTTAGTTACCTGCCGTGCCACGGAGGTTGGCACCGTAAGATAGCCCACACGAGATTGGCGCCCCCGCTCAAAGTAGGCTGACCCTGGTATCCTCCAATTGACCCTATAATAAGTGAGTCTTATATCTAACACAACAGATGAAGATACACCCCTCAAAGGTGGGAAAAAATGGCAGCATATACCTGTATGTCAGGTTAGGGAATAGGGTTGAAGTTCAGATGCTTGATATTGTTAAATATAAATCTATGACCCCTCACAAAAGTCTGAAAAGTTTATTGCTGATCCCTGCATAACAGCAAATCGATACTCTATAAATACACTTCAAATAGTGCCTTTTACCCCTTAATGGCTAACATTCCATGACCCTAAAGACAGATGTCTAATAACTTAATAGTAAATATACATAAGAAGCAAGATGTACGGTATATATCATGGGGACATCAATTTCTGATTATCATGCTTGGTCATTATAGACCAAATGTATCTCCCATATAGCAAACAAAAGGAGCCTCAGACTGAGGGGTACTTATCATTTAGACGTAGAATATAGCCTCTACGCGTTTCACCAACATGGCTCATCAGGAGGTCAGATAGGATGATAATGTATGATGTTGAGGGCTCTTTCTGCAATATATAAACTCGGACCCTCTCTTGGCCCCACCTCCAGGTTCCTGGGTGCTGGGCAAAAAAAACAGCATACAAGATGTCCCCATGACATGGAAACATCATGTGCACATATTAGGGCGATGATGAAAGCCCGGGCTACTTAAAAATGGCCCCCATTACATTCACGCTCTGCAGTCACACCAGCAACACTAACAGGCACCTCGTGTCCTGCGCGTGCGCTCCACAGTGGAACGCAAGATCAATTTCCGGGTCTGACGTCAGGACCTCGTGTCCTAGGCGTGCGTTCCACACTGGAACACAATCTTCCCCCGGATATGACGTCAGAAGCCTGAGGAGGTGCGCATAGTCAGCACCTACCCAGAGGACACACTGTCCCCTCCCCATAACGGCCGCTCTCTGGACCGGGGATATCACACAATCAGTGTACCGCTCAATGGAGCGCAGCGCTGGGTGCCCAGATCAAATGTTCTTACAGTTTGAATATACACTAAGTGCGCTTCCACTACATGGAGCGCACAATGCCATGACACAGATCTGCCCACATATATGATATAATTATGTACCACTGATGTGCCCCTCTGTAGTGTAATACTTCTTATGCATACTTTACATTATAATACACCTCTTAGAAGCGATGCACCATGGCTCCATATAGATAACACTATAAGTATACAAATACATTATTTGGTAACTTGATCATAATAGCAGCGCTGGGTACACTTTATTTAACATACATAATACATGCAGATGAGTGTATAAAACATCACGTGTTTTGATATTGAAGTATAACAAAAAAATGCCCTAGGATTTATTTGGTCCCCAAATCAGTTAACTGAAAGAAATTGATAATTAATATGTCACCCCAATCGATGACGAGTCCCAAGAATTGGAACTACAAGAACAAGCAATGGCTATTTGATACTTTATACGGACAGGTTTACAAGAATGCTGGTTAGTCTAAACAGGCATATGAAATTTGTTCATTTAGTCCATAAGGGGCCCGAGACTTCATGCGGAATATCCACTCACATTCCCTTTGTAGCAAAAATCTATCAAAGTCCCCTCCCCTTGGGTTTGGTTTGACCACTTCCAAAACACAAAAAAAATTTTGGTTCAAATTGCCATGATGAACACTATTTAGGTGTTTTGCTAAAGGGGTATCTCTCTCATTCCTGACATCTCCAATGTGTTCTCCCACCCTCCTTCTGACTTCTATCTTTGTCTTCCCCACATAATCTAAAGGACAGGAGCACGTGGCTACATATATCACCCCACTACTCTTACAATTGGAAAATTCACGCTGAAAAAACCTTTTTCCAGAGGATGAACTACAGACCGATTTGCAAGGTCTCATCCAGTTGCAATTAAGGCTGCTTTCACACATCAGGCTTTTTGAATCAGGCTCGATCCGGCGTGTTTTTAAAAAAACCGATCCGGTACCGGATGCATTTTTTTAGCATTGACTTACATTAGCGCCGAATGGCAACTGATGTCACTGCGTTGCATCCGTTTTTGTCCGGATCCGTCGGAATTGTACATTTCGTCTCTCTCTCTCTCGGGTTGAAAAGGTCAGGACGGATCAGGCCAAAAACCTGATCAGTTGCATCAGTTTTTTTAAAATCAGCACCGGATCCGTCCTATCAGGAATAGGACGGATATGCCTGATTAAAAAAAAATGATGTGTGAAAGTAGCCTAACACAATCACCACATCTGTAGGTCCCACAGATCTTCCTGTCCAACCAGGTGGTCCTTTTAAAGAAACTGTGCACCAATTTGTCCTTTAAGGAACGCCCTTTTGGATATGTAATCAAGGGTCTAGGCCCCACCACGTCCTTCAAATCCGGGTCCGACAACAACACCCCCCAATGTCTCTTGAGAATTCTAGAAATTTATTCATTCTGGCAGTCAAAAGTACCTATTAGTCTGGTAAAATCATGGGTCTGTTTTGCTGGTTTTATACATGTTTGAAGTAATTTGGTCCTGCTACTGGTCAGGGCATGTTGGTACACAGACTCAACCATATGTCTCGGATAGCCCTTATCAATAAACCTTTGATTCATATCTCTCGATTGGACTTGAAAGTCAGACATGCTAGAACAATTCCTCCTCAATCTTAGAAACTGTCCTGTAGGAATCCCCCGTTTCAAGGGTATGGGATGATGACTCTCTCACCTGAGTAAACTGTTTGTACTTGTCGGTTTACGATGTATACAAGTATCCAACCCACCACAATTGTTTTTCCGAATGTGCATGTCCAGGAATGGTAGATCATTGATACCGATCTCATACGCGAGTTTCAATCCAATAGAATTAATATTCAACTCTCTGATGAAATCTAAGAACTCCAAATCGGTTCCTCGCCAAATCACAGAGACATCGTCGATGAACCTATACCAAACTTCTATGTGAGATTGCCACCACTTAGGTTCATCGACGAAAACAACGGTTTCCTCCCACCAGCCCAGGAAGAGGTCGGCGCACAATGGGGTGCAGGGACTCCCCATCGCCGTCCCCCTGAGCTGGTGGAAGTACTTCCTGTCAAATATAAAAAAAATTACGTGTCAGTGTGAAGATCAAGAGATCTCGCACAAACTCATTGTGTTTAATACATTCTCTTGACCTAGATCTCAAAAAATTCTCAACCGCCTGGACGCCATAATTATGTGGAATGTTGCTGTATAAAGATTCTATATCGATGGACACAAGAATAGAATCATAGCCAATATGAATGCCTTTAAGTTTAGTGAGTAAGTAAGAAGTATCCCTTATATATGAGGGGAGAGAGAGCACAAAGGGACGCAAAATCTTATCAATATATATACCACAATTTTGTATCAAAGAGTCCGTACCAGAAACAATTGGACGTCCTTTCAAAGGTTCCAGACCCTTGTGCACCTTGGGGAGGGTATAGAATGTTGCCAATGTAGGATGTGTCGGAAGAAGAAAATCATACTCATTTTTGAAAGTAATGCCCCCCTCTTTTGCATCATCGAGTATGACTTTCAGTTCACCTCTATATTTAATCATGGGATCTGATTTCATTACCTCATATGTTTTATCATCATCTAATATAGCCATACACATCCCAACATATCTGTCCTCCTCCATGATGACAAGGTTTCCACCCTTGTCTGAGGGCTTTATAATCAAACCCTGTTTTTTAGATAGGTTGGACATAGTGTGCACTTTTTAACATGTGTGATGTTTGTCTTTTCCCGTTTAAAGTTATAATAAAGATCTATATAATAGAAAATATCCAAAAGTGACACCATTATAAAAACTGCACCCCTGAAGGTGCTCAAAACCACATGCAAGAAGTTTATCAACCCTTCAGGTGCTTCACATCATTTTTTTTTTTTTTTTTTTTTTAAACATTCCAAAAATTAAACATTTTTTTTTTTTAAATTTACTTCAGATCCAATTTTTTTTTATTTTACCAAGGGTAACAGGAATAATTGGACCCCAAAAGTTATTGTGCAATTTGTTCTGAGTATGCCGATACCCCATATGTGGGGGGAACCACTGTTTGGGCACACAGCAGAGTTTGGAAGGGAAGGAGCACCCGCTTGAGTTTTTCAACGCGGAAATGGCTGGAATTGAGATCTTACGCCATGTCGCATTTGGAGAGCCCCTGATGTGCCTAAACAGTGGAAACACACCAATTTTTGCGGGACGACGTTTTCAGCGGTACCAAATTTATTTATATGTATTTTTGATCGCGTGATATTCCACTTTTTGTCCGGCGGTATGATGATGAAGCATTGTTTTTTGCCTTTTTTATGGTGTTCACTAAAAGGGGTTAACTAGTGGAACAGTTTTATGGGTCAGGTCGTTAAGGACGCAGCGATACCAAGTATGTGTACTTTTAACAGCGCTGCAGTTTCTGTACACTGACCTGTGAGACTTCTTGATGACATCGGGCCTCCATAGCAGCGATCGGGACCCCACGTCACGCCACGGGATCTCCGATCCAAAGGCAGAGGGGCTGTCAGCCCCAGTGACGGCTCCGGAACGCTGCGATCATGTTTGATCGCAGTGTTCCGGGGGTTAAAGTGCAGGGTGCAGTCTATGACTGTTCCTGGCACTTAGTGCCGGGTGTCAGCTGTGAGAATCAGCTCACACCTGGCCACGTTCTCCCTGTGAGCCTGGACGATCGCACATGACGTACTGTCCCGTCCATGGGAATTAAGTCCCAGGTCACATGGACGGGATAGTACATCCAATGGCAGAAAGGAGTTAAAGGGAATCTGTCAGCTGGATTGTGCACTGTAACCTACAGACAGTGTCAGTTCGGCACCATTATACCGATTACTGATTTTATGTATACCATCAAAAACAATAATTACCCCTTCCCGACATGCGCTGTACATATACTGCTCTGCGAGAGCATGGCGGCACAATCGCGCTGCCTCACGCTGAGCACAGCAGTGATCGGGTGCGGGGACCGCGGAAAACGTCATCTCGTCCGGAAAAATACAAGCCGCCCTACAGCTATATCAGCAGAAAAATAAAAAAGTTATAGCTCTCAGAATAAAGCGATGCAAAAAATAATTATTTTTTCTATAAAATAGTTTTTATTGTGTAAAAGCGCCAAAACATAAAAAAAATATAAATTGGGTGTCACTGTAATCATATGGACACGAAGAATAAAGCTGCTTTATCAATTTTAGCAGACACAGAACAAAAAAAAAACAATTCCTGAATTAGTGGTTTTTGTTCATTCTGTCTAATGAAAATCAGGATAGAAAGCAACCAAAAAATGTCATGTGTCTGAAAATGGTAAGAAAAAACAAGCGATAACATGACTGTCGGCCGAAATATGGAAAAGTTATAGCTCTCAAAATATGGTGATGCAAAAACTTGTTTTAGCAATAAATAGCATCTTTTAGCGTGTGACAGCAGCCAAACATAAAAACCCAATATAAATCTGGTATCGCTGTAATCGCACCGACCCAAAGAATAAAGTCACCTAACCACTTATATCACACGAGGAACGGCGTAAAAAAATAAAACCAATTCTTAACATGTTGTTGATTATTTAATTCTGCCTCCCAAAGATCGCATTAAGGCTCGGTGCACATTTATCCTGCGCTCTATGCTGAGCGCTTACACCGGAGTTTCTGTGTAAATCTCTGATACAGAAAGAATCCCCCAGCAGAAGATTCCCGATAATGAGGCAGATGGAGGCACTTTGGACGCAAAAGGACCTGTGATCCAGCAGTGACCGACTTTTTAGGACTGCATAAAAGTGCCGTCAGCCAAAGTTTTGTGCACTTCTGAAAAGAAGGACATCGCTGAACAGAGGCCAAACGGAGTCCAGAGTAACTCTGCTGCCTCATTATAGTGAATGGATCCATCGGGGGATTCATCTGTTATGTCACTCAGAGATTTAGATGGAAACCCTGATATAAGTGATCAGCATAGATCGCAGGATAAATGTGATCCTAAACGTCATGTAAAATGTTCCCAATGAAAGCTTCAATTCAATCCAAAGGAAAAAAAATAAAAAACAAGCAGTCTCCCAGGTCCTTCATCTGTTAACGGAAATGTGTAGGGATTCCACGATACTGGTAGCACAAAGGCTCTGGAAAAGCGAAATGGCTCCTCACCCGCCAAAAGAAATTCAGCAAATCCAAATGCCCCCCTCTCTTCTGAGCCCCAGTGTGCCTAAACCACATTTAGCGTCCACGTTTGGCATTTCTGTAGTGATGAGAGCCCGCCTAACTTATGCATGCATTTCTCCAGAAGCATGAGCTGGGCGTAATGTACTGGTGACTGCAACGTACTGGTTACTACTTCACTCAGCAACATCCATTGCTGTCTGGAAAACACCCATGGAGTCAGAATCGTCATTACAACTGTAGATAAATTCCCAAAGAGTTATAATTTCCAAAATGGGGTCACTTGAGGGGGGAGTCTGCTTTTCTAGCACTTAGGGGCTCTGTACATGGAATCCGCAAACTATTATAGGAAAATCTGCTTTCCAGGAGGCAAATAGCATTCTGTCCCTCCCGAGTCTCTCCGTATGACTAAGTAATACTATACAGCCACATATGAGGTATTTCCACATTCAATAAAAATTGTGGAACAAACTTTGGTGCCATTTTTACCCATTACCCAGTATGAAAATGTAAAACTTGGGGGCTAACACAATCTTGGTGGTAAAAAAGTAAATTATTTTATCTTCACTGTTCAATGGTATAAAATTCTGTGACACAAGTGTGGCGTCAATATAATCGCTGCACCCCTAGATGAATTGAGAGGTTTAGTTTTTAAAATTGGATAATTTATGGTGGGGTTCTGCCTTGGTGGTACCTTGGGCTCTGCCAATGTAACATGGCACCCTCAAACAAGTGCAGCAAAATCTGCACTATAATATCGTGCTCCTTCCCTTCTGAGCTTTGCACTGTGCCTTTAAAGTAGTTTTCAACGACATATGGGGCATCAGTAAACTCAGGAGAAGTTACACAACAAATTTTGGAGTCTATTTTCTCCTGTTACCCTTGTGAAAATACTTCTGTGAAGCACCTGTGGGTTCAAAATGCTCAATACGCATCTAGGTAAATTCCCCAAGGGGGTCTAGTTTCCAAAATGGTGACACTTGTGGGGGATTTCCATTGTTTAGGCACATCAGGAACTCTCCAAACATGACACAGCACCCGCTTATTATTCCAGCAAATTTTACATTCAGAAAGTGAAATAGTGCTCCTTCCCGTCAGAGCCCTGCCGTGTACACAAACAGATTTCCCTCACATATGGGGTATCAACATGCTTAGGAGAAATTGCACAACAAACTGTATGGTCCATTTTCTCCTGTAACACAACAAAACAACAAAAAAAAGGTCTACTAAAGGAACATTTTCATGAAAGTACCGTATTTTTCGGACCATAAGACGCACTTTTTTTCCT
>VIAB01002759.1:31779-46470 GCA_009801035.1 Oophaga pumilio | reverse complement strand
CCTGTGCTCCAGTGCTGTCCCGTTCTGCCGGAGGCTGGGGGAGTGTGGCGCCGGAGTACGCTCATGCCCATACCGTGCTGTCCGGCGCCATATTGCTGCAGACACACTGCAAATGTGTCTTCAGTAAAATGGCGCCGGATAGCGCTAAGCGTGTGCGCGATTCCGACGCGTACTCCGGCCCCGGCGAGAAGAGAAGCACCGCGGCAACGCTCCTCCCGGTCAGGTAAGTATGTAGGTATTGCGCCGGAGATCGCAGCATGCATCCAGTGTCTACGTGTACCGCGATCTCCGGCGCCATACACAATCCTCACCGCTGTATGCAGTCTTCTGTCTGGAGCCAGACTGCGCAGGCGCGTCACGCTTGCGCAGTCTATGAAGGCTTCAGATAGAGTGATGCTTACAGCGTTATATTATAGATGTCAATGGAGAGAGAAATGATGCCCCTGAGATCATCCCCCGGCCAGACGTCATTTTCCTGGGAAGAAAACTGCGCCCACCGAGATCTGCCAAATGGTACTTGCAACAATAGGGAATTTTCCTATTGGTTCCATTTTATCATTGTGGTAAGACCCTATATCACAGTGATCAAAATAAAAAAAAAAAAATAGTAAACCAAATCACCCTTAGTTGGTGAAAGAAAAAAAAATGATAAAACTTTTTTCTATTCTTTGCAGTAGGGCTTAGGATTGGGGTTAGAACTGGAGGTTTTTCAAAAGTAAAAAAAAATGATATGATGGTTATTGTTGAGCGCAAGTGCTCACTACTCGAGCTTACATTGGTTGCTCGGGTATGCTTGGAGTATAGTGGATCCCCTCTTGTTTTTCTTTGGCTGTCTAACAAGCACAAAACATGTGGGCCGGGGACTCGAGTATGTTACACGAGCACCGCTATAGTCGATGCATACCCGAGCACGCGATGAAAACTGGAGTAGAGAGAACTTGCGCTTAACACTAATGATGACATATTCAATATGACAACCTAATGTTATCAAATTCTGTGTCGTACCTGTGGGTTCAAAATGCTCACTACACCGCTATTCTAAATCCTTGACGGTTGTGGGTTTCTAATGTTTAGGCACATCAGGGGCTCTCCAAACACGACATGGCGTCCGCTAATTATTCCAGCATATTTTACATTCAAAAATCAAATGGCGCTCCTTCCCTTCCGAGCCCTGCCATGCGCCCAAACAGTAGACTCCCCCCCATAAATAAGGTATCGGCGTATTCAGAAGAAGTTAAACAACAAATTTTGGGGTCCAAAATTGGGGTCCATTTTCTACTGTTACAATTGTGAACATAAAAATTTTGTGTTTGAAGGTTAAATTTTTGTTAAAACAAAGAAATGTTCATTTTTTCTTTCCACATTGCTTTAGTTCTAGTGAAGTACCTAAAGAGTTAATAAACTTCATGAATGTGGTTTTGAGCACCTTGAGGGGGTGCACTTTTTAGAATTTTAGAATGGTGTCACTTTTGGGTGTTTTGTGTCATATAGACCCCTTAAATTCACTTCAACTGTGATGTGGTCCATAAAAAAAGGTTTTGGAAATTTATTTGTAAAAATGAGAAATCGCTGGTCAACTTATAACCTCAATAACGTCCTAACAAAGAAAAAAATTATGTTTACAATATTGTAGTGATGTAAAGTAGACATGTGGGAAATGTTATTTATTAACTATTTTGGGAGACATACCGTATATACTCGAATATAAGCCGAGATTTTCAGCCCATTTTTTAGGGCTGAAAGTCCCCCTCTCGGCTTATATTCGAGTCATATACCAGGGGGTCGGCGGAGGAGGGGGAGCGCAGCTGTCCTGTATACTCACCCCTCCGCCGGCCCGGTCTCTGCACTGCTCTTCTCCCACGGTCCCGGAGCCAGTATTCACCCATCAGTGGTACCGCTCATTAAAGTCATGAATATGCACATATTCATGACTTTAATCAGCGGTAACACGTGACCGCTGAACACTGGCGCCGGGACAGTGGGAGAAGAGCAGTGCAGAGACGCGCCGTCGGAAGGGTAAGTATAAGCGATATTTACCTGTCCCGTTCCGCTGTGTCCTCGGGTCCTCTTGCTGCGATATTCAGGCAGAGGGCGCGATGAAGTAGTTACTGTGCGCAGCGCCCTCTGCCTGATCATTGACTGCTGGAGGACCCGGAAGACATCGGCGCTCAGCGGTGGACCCGGTGACAGGTAAATGTCTCAGGTGCCGGAGCCCTGAGCGAGCAGTGACACCGGCACCTGTCCCCCATAGCGCGCCGGTGTCCCCGCCTGCTCAGGACACCGGCACCTGGCCCTCAGCGACGAGAGGTGAGTATGTCTTTTTTTTTTTTCCGTTGCAGCAGCAATTGAGGCCTATACTATGGAGCATCTATGGGGGAATAATCTACGGGGGCATAATCTATTGAGCATCTATGGGGGCATAATCTATGGGGGCATAATCTATGGAGCATCTATGGGGGCAGAATCTATGGAGCATCTATGGGGGCATAATACATGGGCAGCATATAGGGCATAATCTCATTTTCCACCCTAGGATTATACTCGAGTCAGTAAGTTTTCCCAGTTTTTGTGGCAAAATTAGGGGGGTCGGCTTATACTCGGGTCGGCTTATACTCGAGTATATACGGTAACTCTCTGATTTAAGAGCAAAAGAATTAAAAGTTTGAAAATTGCAAAATCTTCAAAATTTTTCCATTTTTTTTTGCACAAATAAACGCAAGTCACTCACAATCAGAGGGATCCATTGAAGCGTTCCAGAGTCACAAACTGACAGTGGTCAGAATTGTAATATTTGGCCTGGTCATTAAGGTCAAAATTGGCTCTGTCATAAAGGGGTTAATGCACTGCCTAATTAGTGTGGTGTATTATGTAGAATCACAAGTCACCTTGCAGCAGTAATGAATGCTAAAACTATTATTATTGATACATCACAGGGATAAAAAAAGAAACGATTAAGGCTAAACAAGTCACGAATCATTATGAAACGTTTTTTTAATGGACATAGTTCTAAAAGCGCGTATTTGGGCTTGTCCCATAAAAAATCTGAACTGTAACATCACATACTGTGAGAATGGTAAATGCTTTTTTGCAGCCCAGTGATATATCACTAGAATCAGGGTCTTCATCTCTACATTATGCTGCTCTCAGATTAAGTGCAAAAAGCTGTCAAGAGACCTGTTGTAGGCAAGGGAATTGGATTAAAGGGAACCTGTCACCTCGTTTTGCTGCTATAAGCTGCGGCCACTGCCTTTTGGGGCTTATCTACAGCATGCGGTAATGCTGTAGATAAGCCCCCAGGCCGATGCGGTCCGGTCCGATGGGTGTCGCAGGTTCGGGGCCGGCGCCCCCCATCTTCTAGCGGTGACGTCCTCCTCCTTGCTTCTGTTGCGCTCCTGCGCAGGCGTACTTTATCTGCTCTGTTGAGGGCAGAGCAAAGTACTGCAGTGTGCAGACGCTGGGAAAGGTCAGAGAGGCCCGGCACCTGATCACTGCAGTACTTTACTCTGCCGTCATCGCATGAAGATGGGAGGCCCCGGACCGGAGACACCCATCAGACCGGACCGCATCGGATTGCCCCCCCCCCTGGGGGAGTATAATAAAACCTCTTTCTTATCTTTCAGATCAGACCCGGGGGCTTATCTACAGCAATACAGAATGCTATAGATAAGCCCCAAAAGGCAGTGGCCGTAGCTTATAGCGGCAAAACAAAGTGACAGGTTCCCTTTAATATAAGGTTTTGTAAATGCGTCTTTGGGCCTCCTTCAGACGGCACTGCATCACATACATGCTCTGTGTTTCACGGTTAGAACAAGTACTTATGCTCCGCAGGTATAGTCATGTCCATTTCTTTTCCCCATTTGCTAATCAAAATTTGCCCATTCAAATGAATTTGTCCGTGAAAAAAAATAGCACTCATGTCATCAGAAAACAGATGGTAAATATGGGAACGAACCATAGACAGATGCAAGCTGGATCCAGCGCACTGATAAATGGCCTTTCATTTCTGTAATAAAATAAATACATATCTGAATAAGATCACAGGTCTAATGAATAGAACAGACTATCACAGATCACTTAGGCTGTTACTTTGAGGTCTTAGACCCGCGGTCAGGCTGAGATAGAAGGGTGGAAATGCACCGGTACTAGACTCAACAGTACAAAACAGTCCTGCCATTACCTTGTCTGTACAGTCTGTGAATATTATTTCCATTCAGCAGCTCATCTATTGTATATGGGATGTATAAATCCAGTATTACTCCGTACTATCCACATATACCCTCATTTATGAAATCAATGTAAAGAGATTTCACTGGGGTTGGCTGCCTATGGAGGCATTCCGGTGTCCCAATGAGACCATGACAGTTATGGCTTTCCTAGCCGAAACTGCGGAGGATCATGCCATCTGCAACTTACACTGACAGCTCCACACGTCCCCTGTTTAGAGTACAATGTTTATGTCACCATACGGCAGCTCTCTGGCTCAGATCCTATTCTGCCGGAGTCACTTGGCTGTCACTTCATTACATTTATACACCAGAACAAAAAGCTTTCCAAAGTCATGCTCCGGGCATGGGATTCTGGCACACACAGGAAGGACGAATGTGACTCGGGGACAGAAGTCATATGCCAGCCACAATCAAGCTGGTTACATGTTACACTCCTTTGTGAGGTTTAGAAATGGCCAAAAAACGCTGAAACCTCTCAAATAAATGCACAACATACCCAGAAATGCTCCAAAAACCACTGTCAGTGCTGTTCAAAAAGCAAAATCTCCATGACGAGACATGTTACTCAAGATACAATGGTTTTTGCTTTTTTTTCCCCTGCACATTTTTTCACCGTTGGCATCTCTGTAGGACTTCTAAAAGGCCAGTAAAAACAAATGTTCTAAATAAAGCTTGCAAAAAAAAATATAGGGTAGAGGAGCCAAAATTGTGCAGAAAAAAAACACTAACAACTTTCACAAACGGCAAAACTTGTGTGTTTTAGACACTTTCAGCGCCTTGGTAGTCGGGCAAGGCCTAACAGTCACACATTGTGCTAAAAATGCACCAAACTCGTGGCACACATTCCTGACCCAAAATAAGCCAACTAAAAAGTTGCTTAAAACCCATACTAGAAAGAAAGATAAACAATAGGACAGATTTAGTAGCACAGTGGTTAGCGCTGCAGCCCTGCAGGGCTGGCGTCCCGGGTTCAAATCCCAGCAACAACTTCTGCAGGGAGGTTTCCTCTGCATATTGCAGTTTCTTTATCAGGCCTCAACTGATGCTCGTTTTTCAAGGACACGTACCCATTATAGTGTATGAGGCTTTTTATTTACTCATGTTTTTACAGACCGTGTGCACACCAAAAAAAAAATCAAAGTCGTATCTGTTTTGATCATAGACACAAATAAAAGTGTATGGGTCCGTGAAAATGATGGACAATGTAATACATGTGTTGTCCGTGATCAACATTGCAATAGACAGTAGAAGCCTTATAGTTTATTTTTTCATTATGAGAACAGAAATGACAGCACTCACCAAGTTGCATAAAAAAAAACAACCTTCATTTATTTCCAAAAATAAGCGTAGATCACGTGAGAGCTACATGGTGAAGACCTGGGTGAGATGTTTCGCATTCACTTATGCTTCATCTGAGGTCACTCCTACACCATGTAACTCTCTCCCGTGATAGCCACTTACTTTGGAAATAAAGGAAGTTTTTCTATCCAGCTTGGCGAGTGCTGTCAGTTCTTCTGTCTTATTTTGCCTGTTACTAGTTACTGACCTCCACTGAGGACTTCATCTCCTAGCCCTGGCAGACCTTATTTTCCCACTGATGTTAGCGTTCGGTGCCTAGCGCTTACCTATAGCTTTTTAGTTTATGGTAAACACTGATGGTAAAGACTGATAAAACTGATGCAAAAGACTGTTGCCTCAATGAAGCCTAGTGGTTAAATTGTATTGATAATATGTCCCTATTTATAAAAGCTGAAAATAAATTTGAGGGGGAAGAGCCTTTACAGGGGAAATATGAATTAAAAAAAAAAATAGAAATACTGGTACATAGAAACAAACAAAAATCCCAATAACTCCCTGCCAATGTGTCCAAATTCAAATCACGGCTCAATTTTATTAACTAGGTCATGCTATAGCATATTCAAGATGAACATACAGCAAAACAGAACTAGCAGGTGCCTAAAATATAGAAATGCTAAATTCTGAATATTTCCTTTATACGATGTGCGACGTTGTCTGTCAATAGGAAAATACATCACATACTAGAAAAAGTGCAATTTTCTTTTGTAGCATGTTTGTCCATAACCTTCTCTAAAGTGAAAAGTACATCAATCAAAAGTATGCTTTGCTGTATATTTATTAGTAAAAAATAAATACCTTGCAGCACAAGAGAAAAAAAAAATGTATACTGGTTTAACCAGCCCTAGCAGAAAGTCTGTACAAAATGTCCTGGTGTTAGGTGGTAAACATAGAGAAACCTCAGCTGTACATTACAACTGATAATGGTTGCTGGTGTGGCAGTATGTCAGCGAAACATCCAACAGATGACATAAAGGGTAAAGGGTATGCCACACTAAACAGCGTCGCTAACGAGATCGCTAAAATACGTCACTATTTAGCGATCTCGTTAGTGACGCTGTTGTGTGTGGCATGTAGCAACGACGTGGCCCCTGCTGTGATCTCGCTGATCGTTCACTAGAGTTCTGGACCGTATTTAGATCGTTGGTGTCCCGCTGGTGAGCCTATATCGCTGTGTCTGGCACCTTTTGTGAGCGATGTGCGCTGTTTTTTACATCGCAATGACCGTTAAAGTCGTTAATGAGATCGCTAACCGCTTATGCGTCGTTAACGAGATCACTAAGTGTGGCAGCTACTAGCGACATTAAAACGATCACAAAAACGATCGCATTAGCTTGCGTCGTTATTGAGATCGCTAACGAGATCACTAAGTGTGGCAGTACCTTCAGGGCCAGCCAGGGTATCATGGCACACATGCCTCTAGCCAATCACACTTCAGGCTACAAAGCTACAACAAACTGATCAGTACAAACATTAGGGCCTGTGCACACGTTGCAGATTCCTAGCGGTTTTGCCGGGTTTTTTTGCGGCGGAAACGCCGCGAAACCGCGGCAAAACCACTTACACAATACAACACATTATGGCCTATGGGATTCCGCAATGCTGTGCACATACTGCGGGTTTCTCCGCGGCGGAATCACATCGCGGGAGAATCCGCAGCATGCTCATTCTTTTTTGCGGAACCGCGGCGATTCCTCCGCCATAGGAATGCATTGAACCAATTACTTTCCGCATGTGGCTGTGCCCACCATGCGCAAAGTAAGCGGCTCATGTGCGGATGGTACCCAGGGGTCTGGAGGAGAGGAGATTCTCCTCCAGGTCCTGGGTACCATATCCATGTGAAAACAGTAATTAAAATAAAAAATAATGATATTCTCACCTTCCGGCGGCCCCCGCAGCTTTCCCGCCTCTCAGCGATGCTCCCGGCCAATCCCGTTCCCAGTAATGCATTGCGAGAATCACCCAGATGACGTAGCGGTCTCGCGTGATGCACGTCATCGGGGCGATTGTCGCAAAGGACGCCTGGGAACGGGATTAGCGGGAGCGTCGCTGAGAGGCGGGAAAGCTGCGGGGGCCGCCGGAAGGAGAGAATATCATTATTTATTATTTTTTTTAATATGTTTACATTAGATCTTTTTACTATTGATGCGACATAGGCGGCATCAATAGTAAAAAGTTGGTCACACGAGTCAGATCGCTTGTAAAACGCTAGCATTCTGCAAGCTAATTACACTTGCAAAACGCTAGTTTTTAGCGGGAATATGCATACCTATAATATGCGGATTTCCCGCGGCAGGGAGGTGCGGAATTGCCGCGGAAATTTCCATGGCAATTCCGCAACGTGTGCACATAGCCTTAAATAAAAAGTAAGGAGTTGGGAAAAAATGAAACAAAACCTTTTAGGAGCAATCTACTTTGGCCGTTAAAGGGGTTGTCCACTTCTGCCCCAGATGGGCATCTTCTGCACTCAGCCCTGTGTCGCCCACCGGTAGCCTGACAATGTCAGGAGACTGCTGCAGCCAATCAGAAGCCATTGACCAACTGCAGCCTTCAACCATAAGAGCACATGAACAGTAATGAGTACAGAATCTAGCTTCTCTTAGGGCCAAGTCTCACATAGCGAGATCGCTGCAGAGTCACAAATTTTGTGACGCAGCAGCGATCTCAGAAGCGATATCGCTGTGTTTGACATGCAGCGACGATCAGCCCCCTGCTGGGTATCGCTGATCGTCGCTGAATGTCCTGGACTTTTCTTTGATCGCTTGTTTCCCGTTGGCCAGCACGCATCGCTGCGTGTGACAGGCAGGAGACCAGCGATCAGCTGGTAACCAAGGTACACATGTGTACGTTGGATACCAGTGCGCTGCTGCAGGGGAGCCAAGGTACACATCGGGTTTCCAGGTGCCGCCCCGCACCTAGAAACCCGATGTGTACCTTGGTTACCAGCTCCGTGCACCAGCGCGCTGGTATGCCGGTAACTAAGCGACGTGTGTCGCTTGTTACCAGGGTACTCGCTGTCCTGATCGCTGCTGAGAGCTGCCTGTTTGGCAGCTCACCAGCGATCATGTAGCGACTCAGCAGCGATCCTGACAAGTTCATATCGCTGTCGGGATCGCTGGTGAGTCGCTATGTGAGACAGGGCCCTTACTGTTGGTGAATTATAATTTACAGGGAGTATAGGATGATTATTTTTTTTGCCAAGATATTAATCTAACAATGACAATAAAATATTCGGTAACATGCTGAGCTATGTCCATACTAATGGAAGCCCAAACAACACAAAAAAGTTAGGGATATTTGGCTTTCAGGCGAAATTTATGGAAAACATAAAAAAGTTCACGCTACAGTGATATTTTATCATGAAAGTAGGCAATTTAAGTAGAAGCAGGCAATGGTGATTACCTCATCTCAATTTACTGAAACAAAAGCCAAGAAGAGTGATGACTAAAAAATATAAGGGGAGACAAGAGGCGCAAATAGTGCCCTATCACTGATGACCAGTGAGAGGAGCAAGTAATATGCAGGTGCACTAACCTGTGCCAGTTGTGGTCCCCACAACTGGTTAGAGGGCGTATTGCATAAAACAGCTGCCGCTGGACCTCCACCACCACTTAGCAAGTGGGAAGAAATCAGATGTTGGGAAAAAAAAAAAAAAAAAAAAAAAAAAAAAAAAAAAAGGTGTTCCACGGTCCGCGCTGCTGTCACTGGATGGGTCCCCTGGAAAGCTCAGTTTATTGAAGATATCCTCGAAGAAAGACAAGAGTCTTGGAAATGATGTTCCTATTCCTTTATTCCACCTACGCGTTTCGGTGCTCCACCTGGCACCTTCCTCAGGGTCTCAGGTTATACCCTCCCAAAAAAATGTCAGTCTCAATAACTTGTCATGAGGCCTTTAGCATCACTTACAGCTTGTCAACAAGGTCTCATGGTTTTCACAAATCCAGTTCTTGTCTGCTGAGGCATCCCACTCTTCTTGAAGGGTGGCCCTCAGGTCATGGAGGTTCTGGGGTACAGAGTTATGAGCCTCTACACGGCAACTCACCTGATCCCATAGGTTTTCTATAGGATTCATAGCTGGAGAAAGTGCAGGTCACTATTTGAGGTACCCCAGTCTCCAGCAGCCATTTCCTTAATTTGTGACATCAATGAGTTGGAGTTTTGTCCTCAATGAAGATGAAACTAGGCTTGTGTTGTTCGTGCAGAGGCACAATGACTGGATTAATGAGGTTATTCAAGTAGTAGAGGCTTATCACTGTACTATTCACAAAGTGTAGAGCAGTTCTGTGTTGACTAGACAACCCTGCCCACTCTAACACCATGACCAATGGTGACAACAGTGGCGGATACACAGCGCTATCCTTGAAGTCTCCAACATTGCTGGCGGCCATCATTTCTGCTCAGCGCGAATTGATTTTCATCAGTGAACAGCATTGAGCCCCACTGGTCCCTCATACAGCATAGATGCTCCCTGGGCCGTGAGCCTGGTGGTGTGGTCAAGAAGCCTTTCAGGTCATCTAGCACGCAGGCTACACTGATGCAAACGGTTTTGAATGGTCTGACGTGACACTTGGGTGCTTCCCACCTGAGCACTGCCTCACTACTGAGCACATATATAAAGAACAGCACAGGTTTATGTCAACTAAAAGCCGAGATCCTTAGATCAGGAACAGAACAGACATTTATAGCACATTTCAGAATCTTCCCAAATTATGAAAACCTTTACAGCCCATCCTGCACCGTACTACTGTACCCACCGTATTATATATTTTAGTAGTCAATCCATTTTATACCGACTCTACAACCCTGCAGTCACCTCCCTTACATGTGCCTGGAGTTGTGTAGCATTCATCATCCAGGTCCGAAGTGCATTATTCACAATGAAGCGGTCGTCTGAGTTGGATGTGGCCAAAGGACGTCCACTTCTATGCCTTTCTGTGACTCTTCCAGTCGCTCTATATACCGTACTTTTCGGACAATAAGACACACTTTTTTCCCCCCAAATTTGAGGGGAAAATAGGGGTGCGTCTTATAGTTGGAATGTATTTACCAGTGGTGTGGCAGCAGCAGGAGTCAGGCGATTCTGCAGTGGTCCAACGCTGCAGGGTGATGAGCTCACTCATCCCAGGCTGGTGCGGCAGTATTCGGCGGTGCGGGGACTAAGCCAACATTTTGTGAAACCCGGAGCCCTCGGGAGTAGGGTTGAGCATTCCGATACCGAAACCCGAGTCCGATACCTGAAATCCAATGTAAGTCTATGGGAACAAAATATCGGAATGTAAAAAATTCCGATATTTTGTTCCCATAGACTTACATTGGATTTCAGGTATCGGACTCGGGTTTCGGTATCGGAATGCTCAACCCTACTCGGGAGATAAGATCTCAACCTGCACATGCGCCGGCGGCCATTTTCCCAGAGGCCACAGCATTGAGGCAATGGAAGTGCAGGGGGGCTCCGGGCTTTCACAAAAAGTCGGCGGAGACCCAGCACCACCGTTGGACCAGTCTGGGATTGGAATCATATAATTGCTGGACCACCAAACACCCCCTGTGACCCCGCTCCACCAGTGTTGCAGATACCAACATCCCCCCAGGAAGCTGAATTTGGAATGTAAGGCTATGTGCACACGTTGAAGATTTTTTGCGGTTTTTAGCATTTTTGCGGCGGAAAAAAATGCATGCATTAAGCATTCTATCATTAGAATGCATTCCGCAATTTTTGTGCACATGCTGCATTTTTTTTCCGCGAAAAAAAACGCAGCATGTTCATTCTTTTTCCGGAATCGCGGCAATTCCGTCGCCATAGGAATGCATTGAACCGCTTACTTTCCGCATGTGGCTATGCCCACCATGCGCAAAGTGAGCGGTTCATGTGCTTTCCCGCCTCTCAGCGACGCTCCAGGCCAATCCCGCTCCCAGGC
Source organism: Oophaga pumilio (assembly GCA_009801035.1). Lineage (NCBI taxonomy): Eukaryota > Metazoa > Chordata > Amphibia > Anura > Dendrobatidae > Oophaga > Oophaga pumilio. Next base: position 34,970 of record VIAB01002759.1, on the reverse strand, counting down.
GACCTTAGCGACAATGACCCCAGATGACGTAGCGGTCTCGCGTGATGCTACGTCATCTGGGATCATTGTCGCTAGGTGTCACTGGGAAAGGAACTTGCAGGCTGCATCGCGAGGACCAGGAAGGCTGCGGGGGACGCCGGAAGGTGAGAGTACAACGATTTTTTGTTTTTTATAATTTTTAACATTAGATCTTTTTACTATTGATGTGGCATAGGCGGCATCAATAGTAAAAAGTTGCTCACACTTGTCAAACACGTTTGACTCGTGTGACCAACCTGTCAATCAGTTTTCCAAGCGATGCTACAGATCGCTAGGAAAACGCTAGCATTCTGCAAGCTAATTACACTTGCAAAACGCTAGTTTCTGGTGAGAATACACATACCTATAAAATGCATATTTTCCGCGGCAGGGAGGTGCGGGATTGCCGCGGAAATTTCTGCTGCAATTCTCCTACGTGTGCACATAGCGTCAGATGAACCCCCATTGGACGCATTAATTTTTTTCCGCCATTTTACTTCTGAAAATTTGGGGTGCATCTTATAGTCCGAAAAATACAGTATCTGTTGCAATCTGCTAATGACACCGACACTAAGCTCAGTAGCCACATCATTCTGAGAACATCCTGCTTAAAGCCACACAATGAACACACGCGGAATCACCTCATTCTATACATACAACAGTGCTATTTATAATGTGGAGACTTAGCGTCTCCACAAGATAAATTGACATGCTGCAGTTTATAAAAACGACATGCGTGTTTGTACGCATAGTGGATATGGGATTTCATAAAATCCCCTCCACTATGCTGTAACATCTGGATGCTGCAGCTGTACGCAACGTCCAATCCGCAGCAAATACTGAACGAATACTGATTGTGGAAACATACCCTTAGGCTATGTGTGCACGTTGAGTATTTGCTTGCAGAAATTTCTGCAATGTTCATGCAGCTCTTAGCAGAAAAAACACTGCGGCAAAAATTTTCATTTTAGATGTGCTTTTTGTATGCGTTTTTGTACAACAATGAAGGCTTTTTTGAGCTAAATAAAGATATTTTTAAAAAAAAGTTTTGTCATGTCATTTCTTGGTTCTTGAGTCTGAAGATGCCGTGGAGAACGTTGTGTTGCCTGCAACATCCTTCAGCATGACCGGTTTGGCAGTGGGGGTCAGTAATGGTGTGGGGAGGCATTTCTCCAGAGGGCCACACAGCCCTCCATGTGCTCGCTAGAGGTATCCTGACTGCCATTAGGTAGCGGGAGAAGATCCTCAAACCCACTGTGAGGACATATGCAGGTGGAGTGGGACTTCGGTTCCTTCTGATGCTGACAATGCTAGGCCTAATGTGGCTAAAGCGTGTTAGCAGTTCCTGCATGATGAAGGCATTGATGCTATGCACTGGCATGCCAGCTCCCCAGACCTGAATCGAATTGAGCACATCATGTCTCATTTCATCCACCAATGCCACATTGCACCACAGACTGTCCAGGAGTTGACTGAGTTAATTCAGTTCTGGGAGGAGATCCCTCAGAAGAACATCCGCCGCCTCATCAGGAAAATGCCCAGGCGTTGTAGGGAAGTCATACAGGCACGTGGGAGCCACAAACACTACTGAGCATCATTACCTTGTCTTGTAATTTGATTTTCCACTTTGACTGAGTATCATTCCAAATCCAGACATCCATGGGATACTAATTTTGATTTACATTGATCATTTTTATGTGTATTGTTCTCACCGCACTCCACTATGTAATGAATAAAGATTTGCAACTGTAATATTTCATTCAGTGCTATCTAGGATGTGGTATTTTATTGTTCCCTTATACCGCTCACAGTATTTCAGTATATAGTGAAAATCTTGGTCTGCTATGCAACTCAGCCTACAGAAACTTCAGGGGGCCTATGTGTACAATTACCGTATGCGGTCAGAGATACGTCATTTTGATGGTTAGTAGCTATTAGAAACAGATGCCGGCTATGTAATAGCATCAGCTCCTCTGCTTCCTTCACACAGGTATACTCCTCTCTAGGACTCTAGGACATTAATCCAAATCCTAATGTGGAAAAGAATAAATGGAACCTGTTATGAGAAATGTAGATATTTAACTAAAGACATGGAACAAAAGTATAAGTGAAAACCTTTGTACGCATTCTATAAAAACAGAAGGTTGAAGAAGTTACACACCTAGCGCTCAACACCAGTCATCTGGGCAGGCCTCAAGAACTAAACGCTCACTGATTGCAGAAGTAGGACACTCATACAAGATTTGCTCCAGGATCTCACTGCGGATCACCAAAAATGAAACACTATACCATCCTCACCTGGTGCTTCAGTAAAGCACCATGTGTTTTTATATACATGAAATTCGGTGTTATGGCTGGAGGCCTGATATACAGAAACAGGCAGGATTCAAGGATAGACCCACCACAAAATCACACAGAAAGGCCTTTTCACTTTACACAAAGTGTTTTATCTTTCTGGACTTGCAAATGTTGCATGGAGTCTGGTAATCTGGCAGTTCGTGCGATGTGAGGATTCACAATGTTGATCCTGCTTTCAGTTAGTACCAAGGGCGCCACTCTCTATACACTGAGCAGTAACTGAACCCGCGCCAGCTGCGTGGCTGAACACTGCTGGACGGAATAAAGTAAATCTCCTCCTGGCAGCAGGGCTCTATGTGCAGGAGCCTGGCAGGATCAGATCGATTAACCCCATATCTGCAGATTAATAGCATCTGTTTCATGTTAGAGGTGTACGCTTAGGCCATGTTCACTATTTGGTGATAAATACAGAAGTGGTGTCGTGTTTATTATACTTTTCCTCTGATTGTGGCTTACACATACTGATGTAAAATAATGACCAAATACTGACCATGAGCACGTGGCATTCTTATTTTTTGCACAATTATCCAGCTTACTTATGGGACATGTTCACCTTTGTGCGGCAACTGCTGCTTAGTAACTGAATATTGCCAACGGGTTAATTGGCAATGTATGGAAACCAATTCTGACAACATTGGCAGGCACTTAAGAGAAGGTACCGTACATCCATTTTAAATGAGCATGCAGGCAAGAATACCAGCTGACGCAGTGTAACACAAGCAATACTGGGTCATGTCAGGGCTTTTCTCACCTTAGTCCATATTCAGACATACTTTCTTTTTTTACAAACGTGGAAAAAAAGAAAAAAAAAAAAA
>VIAB01002758.1:51631-67239 GCA_009801035.1 Oophaga pumilio | reverse complement strand
AGAAAAGGATTTTACGGTGAGTACACAAAAATCTCCTTTTAGCAGCAGTAAAGGTTTGCCATGTACTTTCAATAGTTATTCCAAATACCCCTTCAGCAATGTTAGGTAAATACACTGGTACTTGAACTACTTTGATATTCTTAGTCTTTTTCCTTGCTGCTTTCAGAAGTCTGCTGGTTACTTCTGGAAAAAGACAGCTATGGATTCTCCGCTGCCAGGCATTCTTTAACAATTCACTGCTTTCTGGCAATGGGGAAATCCGCAGAATTCTGAATTTTACATTAGATATTCCGACACAAGCTAGCCTACAATCCAAAGTTGGTGCAAGTCGTTTGGTATTTAGAAAGATACTCCACAGTTGCGGAACACATTTTGGAGTCTAGTTAAAGCTTACTTTATAGGAGGGAAATGTAGCTTCAGTATTATATGCAAACACTAATTAGTATATTGCTCTGTTCAGTAAATATGCAGTACACGGCCTATGTTGTATGTACAGACGCTGTATATGATATATGTATGTGTTCTATTTTGTGCAGCTGGAATGAACATGAGTCCTGTTTCTCGCCTCAAGAAAACATGGGCAAAAGTGAAGACTGCCAAGTTTGATATTCTGGAGGTATGTTTGTGTGATGGCTTTCATGGCAGTAAGATTATATAGAACACCTGAATACCATTTTTGTCATGGATTCTCTTCCTATTTTACTGATTGGGCCTCTGAAATACAGTCGGATGGGTTTTCAACACCCTGCACACCCACCAATCATCTGGTATCCGTTCCAAAGAGAATAGGAGCTGATCTGCAGTTTTCGGCAGTGGGTGCTACAATTTGAATTTCTCTGTGTTGTACCCCTCTGTTCTCTGTGTATGTCTGGCAGCCAGCGCCCACCAGAGTTAATGGCAGCTGGCCATGGGTGTGCCAGGTGTCGGACCTACACTGACCGAATATTGATTACCTATTCTCAGGATAGGTCATCAATATTAGATGACTGGACAATTCCTGTAATATATTATGCTTTGACAAACGTGTATGATACTTTCAGTATTGAAGTTACCAATATTGAAATCTTTTAGAGGAATATTTAGCCACTAGATCTCATAGTACCCATAGACTTGGTGATCACCATTTTAATCTAGATTCCTTTTTATGTGCCACTTCACAGCATCAAATGGATCCTTCAAGCAATTTTTACAACTATAGGACAGCTCTGCGAGGGGCAGCTCAAAGGTCCCTAACTGCCCACAGTAACCGAGAAAAGGTATGTTGTCCGAAATGCCGAGCAGGCCAGCAGTTTGTGATATGGTTGTATGGCAGAGCCTAGAAGAGTCGCAAGATGTCCTTTACTTCTGTATTACAAGAGGGAAGTAACCTTCCAGCTCTTATAGCTGATTTGTAAATGGTTAAACCAGTGGTGATGCATGTTTTGACGTCATTGACCAACCACCCAAATCCATTGCAAACTAAAACGCTTGACCTGACTACCAATACATATGGGATCATTAGCCAAGCATCTGCTTACTTATATAATCTTGGGTTTGAAACCTCCATTATTCCAATGCAGTAAGGACGGGTGCCAGTTACGGTACAGTGATTTTACTGCGTCTTACTCTAATGTGGGCCCCACAATTGTGGAAATATAATTAGAAAGTTCAGATGGATGAGTGTATGTAAACTCCAGCATTTCCAGTGTGCATCGTAAATTCAGTGTATTCTTGTGCTGGTATTGTTAATGCTAAGGAGTCTTCTTAAGTTCGTCTCTTTTCAAAATTATTTGTCTTTTTATTCTGTTCACTTCCCCATTCTTAAATGATGATTTATTTATATATGCATATGTTGGCATGCATGTTTAGTTATGTTGTTCCAAGTGTTCGAGCTAAATTAAAGTTATATGCACCACTTTAATTACTTATAATATCGTTGCCATTATTTACTTACTGGGAAATGGCAAGGGTGGTTACATAAAGGGGCATCTACACAGCAAGGTAATCGAGATCTATTGTTAAGAAAAGGAATGCTTATTCATCGGGTGAAATGATCTTCTATGTAGCGCACAAGATCGTAGTTCTTGGCGGATCATCATCCTGTGTAAACATGACTCGCACTGCCAAGAACTATAGCAGCTTTTGCACGCTAACTGATGTAGTATAGAATGATTGTTTGCTTTGATCTGCATGGGTGAAAGTTTACGGATCAGCGTTTTGTATCGTGCCGCCGGTCGGTGCATTTTAAAGGATCTTTAGAGTTGTCATGCTTCCAAGTTCTAGGTTGTGCTACGGTGTTAGTAATCACTCCCCAATGCAATCATCACAAACCCTGCACAGATTGGAATTGGCAGAAAGACCTTGTCTAAAGTTGTAACTATTATTCCTAAGCCAAGTACCCCTATTGAAAAAAAGTCATGTCAAAGTACCCCAAAGACTGTGATCATGTATGCAGCACATTAACCACTTAGTTTGAGAGAATAGGTCCCCCCCAGGTACATATACCACAGTTTGACATCCTAGGTTGTAGAACAGCTGAATTATACTAGTTGATATGTGTCAATACCTAATTCAGGTATGTAGTAAGTGTATTCCATATACCATGGCACGGATAGAGTAGGACCCATTCATATTTTATGCTGACATACACATGGGCTTGTTTAGATTAACAGTTTATCACTTAACGAGCACGTCATCCTGGCAACTCTGCTTTTTCCTTAAAAATATAGTATCCATCTTTTACCAAATGGGTTTTATAATTACAAAAATGCTGTGTCCATGCATTTCTCTCTTGGAGATTGGAGATCAGCCAAGTAACTTGCTATCCAGCATCCATTGAGGACAGGGCTGGTCATTGGTGTCTTGCTGACCTTGTTCTTGCACTAAATGTTTAGCATGCACATGGATGGTGTGATCAAAGGACCTGTTACAAAATATCCTGTTGTAATAGGTGTACATTTCTACCTAGTGTCTCGGTCTGGGATTTCTTGTTGGATGTGAAAAGGATCCGACAGGTTTTAATAAATCAGTTGAATTAGAAAAAAAAAAACTTTTGAGCCTCTATACGTGCCAAGAAAGTGTAAGCTTGCAATTTGGCATTTTAGGTAACTTTAATTTACCAAGAAGAAATCCAATTTATAACTAGATTACATCTATGTCGCTTAAAATGGTTGTCCCTTTTCTCCTTTTTACTTGTCTAGCTGTCCCAAATGGCAGTCCAGTCATCCCCTGACTGCTAGGCCTATTGTCCCAAACTTGCGCTGCATCCGGTAGCCTTATGAGTTATGACCACTCTCCCTTTCATTTTCTTCACATCGCAGCATTGGCAGGGAATGTCTGTTTCACAGGTTATCTCTAACACCGTTCAGTTTTTGCTCTCTTCCTCCTCGCGAGGAAATAAACGCTGTCAAAGACTAGGGAGAACAATGTCTATGCCGATGTCGTGTTGACAGGGCAGTGATGTGAAGGCACCATGCTACGTGACAGTCAACGTGATGTCAGCAGAGCGATACACAGGCAGCACTGCCACATGGCGGCTTCTAGAACCTATTTGGAAAGTTGCTTGTACTGCCCCAGAGGAACAACTGTACGGTTTGCTCAGGAGAAAGTTGTGATAAATGAGGATTCATCATTTGTTAATCCTCATAATTGGATGAAATGTTTTATTAATACATTTTTTTTTATTTTACTCTATAGATTGTTATCCCATTCTGCAGTTTGCTGATTAAAGACATTTATTTCCTGAATGAGGGCTGCACCAGTCGCCTCCCCAATGGTCATGTCAATTTCGAGGTATATACCTAAAATTTTGAGTAGCCCCTATCAATGGGACGTGACTAGGATGTGTAGCGTTCCTATTTTGTAAGAACGGTTCCCCTGATACAATTTGTTACATTATGGGCCGGAACTCTATGATCGTTGGTGGAGAATAATGCTTGTCATGTTTTCTTATTCTTCAGAAATTCTGGGAGCTGGCAAAGCAAGTCAGTGAATTTACGGCCTGGAAGCAAGTTGAGTGCCCGTTTGAAAAGGATCGAAAAATTCTGCATTATGTCCTGACTGCTCCTATATTCAGTGAAGATGGTACGTGTTCTTGGCCACACTGACTACCACAATTTGTAAAGTTTACTGAATAATACTTTATGGTATCCTGAAAATAATAGCCCCAACCTTGTAATATTCTGTTGTGTATTTTTTGTCTCTTCATTGTTAATTACCTATAATCCATATCAAGTAGTACCGTTAATTGTAGATTAATTTCAGTCTTCTGAAGATGCTTCGGAGAGACCTGCTGTGTTAGCAGCTAGACTTCGATATATTTGAGCATTGTCCATTTTAGCTTCTATTTAGTATAGTATGTTTTCTCATGAGATATGTAGAATTCATTGCTTCTTTTTCCCTCTCGCCTGTAGGTCTTTATCTGGCTTCATATGAGAACGAGAGTCCTGAGAATCACATTGAAAAAGACCGATGGAAAACTCTGAGGTGTGTTCCACAGGCCGCACCATGACGCAATGAAGGGTGCATTTCTGCTACTCTACATACTCCTATTCCAAAAGAGATATTTTTCTTTTTTATTTAGTGGGGTCTTCAGTTTTTGGTGTTTATGCTCTATTTCTATTCTAATGAGTATATACTTTGTATATTGTGGGTCTTTATCAACTCATCGATGTACCATTTAATTAGCATATATGTGTGGGTATCTATATATTTTTTAACTTCTACTTACAATCTTTTATTTTATTTTTCCAGGTCAGCAATTTTGGGCAGAGTCTAATGTATGATGACCCGGCCATGAAATGACCATTATTTCAGGACACATTTTGCACTGTGGGATTTGAACGATGGGTGCATTGCAAGCAGCTGAGGCTTTCCGGCAGGAGCAGACGTGAATCAAGACCGCTCGAGGGCAGGCAGATGTAATGAATCATAACTGGCTTGTCTGCCTAGCCTGCTTAGGACAAAACAATCACTTGATGTTTCACAGTCACCCCCAACACCGAGTTTTATTTCTTCAGTCGCTTCTAGATTCTTTACTGGGTTTTAACATCCTGCTTATCACTCCTACCCAGCAGTTTCTCCTGCATTACAAAGTAACACAGTGCTGTAATACTCGGAAGGCGGAACGTAATATGACTGACAACAACCACTCGCTGGCCGGGGGTCCTAACCAATTAATGCGGAGCAGTTAATTTGTGGTCTAAAGCTTTAGTTTACCGCTGGATGGTAAACTCAACAGTGGGACTCATCGGACGTTTATTACTATTAATTTTCGAAGTAATATATCTTCTAGTCCAGAGCTAAAGCCTATTAACTTTGGTCTACAGCGTAACACAGTATATGTGTATATAGACGAGAGCAGTTTACAGTATTTTTCCTTGTTTTTGTGATTTGCTTGTATATTCTTTACCTAGTATCATGGAACTTTCTTATTTATTGCAGCAAGGTCTGTACAGAACATTTTGGTACAGAGCAAGTTGTGCACTGAGTGTATATTGGGACGAAGCTATTTTCCCCCAACAATCCTTCCTCTTTGTATTATTGCATTTTTATACGTGAGCTTTTTACCACTTTTCCATTTTTGTCCTCAAAACACATCAGCTTGAGACATCAGCATTTATTGCCCAAGAGGCTACATGGAGGCACTGGAATTTTGGGAAATACATGTGCATGTTTTCTTGAGTATCTAGCCTGCAACGCATCGTAACAGACTGGATGCTTAACTGCTGTGAAGAGACGTTTGTAGTTTCTCGGAAAGAAAGTCTCTATTTTGCTACGGACTGAAGAGTTACTGTTGTGTTATAAATAATGTTAATGCAGGTTTGTATATACAGATGATCATGTCTGTTTGCTAGTCTTCCTCTATTGATGTGACGGTCTTGTGACAAGGACAAGCAGACCTTTTTACCTCGTACCTCTCTTTGCAATGCGCAGAAGCATCATGACAGTGGAGTCCTTGGTGTCTACTTTTTTTTTTTTTCCAGTGTAATTTTCCCCTTCACTGATTGATAGGTTACTTTGTGCATGTACTGTATAGGAATGCTAAGAACGGTGAAGTAGACAATGATAATAAATGTGGTGATATACATGCTACATTGCAAGGGGGGTAAAAGTGATTGTGTTTTGGGATTGTAATAAGGCCAGGGGTTAATACATTCAGCTCCAAATATACTGTATCTTGTGTCTGGTCTTGGCTGCGTCGGATGAGACAAGATATATGAGGGGGCTCCTTAATGAATTTGATTGTGACCATAAATGATAAAGCTCATTTCACAGGGAAATAACTTAGTTTTCAATGAGAAATGAAGCTTATCCAAATACAGGCAGATGTATACCATGATAGGCGGCTAACGTATACATAGGGCTAAAAAAAAATGTCCATTTAGCTTCTGCTGGACTCGTATACCGCAGTAGACCTTTTTTATGCGGAGGTATACAGGAACAAATATCTATGTCAAGTGGCATGACATAGCTTGGAGGTGTATCAGATGTATGCATCCAATTGAAGTCTCAGACATTTAGAAGTCCTGCACTCCATTGGTATAGAGGCTAAAAGAAATTTTACAATTAATCAGTATAACATCCAATTTCTAGGAAATGTCTCTCTGGTATTTCTTAGACGTTTGTTAGAATTTGCATAATCAATTTTAAAGACGTTTTCTGCTGCTGGGAAATGAATATTCTGACAAGCAGCTGCTGAGATGAGACACCAGGCACCTCCTTACTACTTTGCATGAATACATTTATCGGATCCCTAGTGAAGGGTCACGTCTGTGCACTCGAGTGAAGCACAGCGGGCATTCATTTTTTTTGCATCAGTGTTTCCATCTTGGGGGCACAGGTTCTCCATGTAGGGAGTCTTCCAGGCAATATGGCATATCTGTCATCATCTGTGTCCATTTTTACTCAATACACTCCTTATGACTCCGAGGTCTTTATGTGCCGAGAGATCATGTATTCTCCAAAGTGGAGATGAAGTTATGCCTTATCAGAAGAAGATGCAGATCATTTGGATCTGAATGTGAAATATATACATTAAGCAAAAGGAGCTATATAAATGGGTCTTGTACGCTGAATAACAATATAGTCCATGTGGCTAAAAATGCATAAAAAAAATGCCTAACCTCACAAAGCTAAATACAAGACCTAACAAAATGCCAGTATAAGTGTTGGGGTCAAAAATACCCTCTGTCTCATCGTAAAAGATTGCAAATCTGCTGTCATAACAAATAAAACATATTATACAAAAAATAATACTTGTATAAGATATGCAGATCCAAGATAAGTAAGCCAAATGAAGTATACCAATTGTAAATGAGTAAACGTACTCAGATATGGTGTGATCCGAGTATCTTTGGCGTGCTTGAATAATATCCCCGCGGCTGCATGATTCGTGGCAGTTAGACGACCACAACGCATGCGAGGATTCCCTAACAAACAGGCAATCCCCGCACGCAGCCGCAGAAACTCAAACATATTACTCGAGCACACCCGTTATGCTTGGTTAACACGATATCTGAGCATGTTCGCTCATCACTAATGCCAATAAATTAATATAGCAGTAGATACATAAATGATAAAAACGGCAAAATATTGTGAGGAAGTCACGTTTGTGAAGATACCTGTGAGGCTGCTTCCTTCCCACTTATTCTCCTTTGGAAGCCCTCCTTGTTTTTTTTTGTTTTGTAGTATTCATTTTGGGAATATTTATTGGTATACTTTCATGGTATTTTTATTTTATTAGTTTTTATTTTTTACCCTATGCTGTGAAGTGTAGAGAACAGACGGCTTCCCAGTGGAAGCCAGCTGAAGAATAAGCAAGTTATTACTTTCAATCACTTCCGTGCTTTTCCATAACTTGGAGCGGTTAAGTGACATAAGACGGAGACTTTTCTGTGCATTAGGTTCACTAGATGGGGTGCGTTTGCACGTTATGTGCACATGCCCTTCTATACTTACGTTTTTTTCAGTGCTAGTATACTTGCTTTGTATGAACCAGTGACACCTCTTTTTCCATACATCGTGGGTGGTGCCCGCTCCTTATGTTTTTCGAAAATATATACAATATTGAATTTCTTTGAACAATACTTATCAGCATTCTTTGTGAAATTTATACCCTGAGCGTAGTTATCAAACTATCAGTATAATGAACACCTACTTCATGCAAACAATAGTAAAACCTTAGATGCCTGAGGCTTTGGCTTTCATAGGGGTAACCATAGAATTAATAAGGTCAGTACAATTCTTTTTTGCTTTTGTCTGGCATCTGTATGATGTTTTATGTAGAATGAATCTGTGAATTTGCCTAATGCTGCACTTTTTCGGGACTGGATAGAATACAGGCAACAAGGGGGCAAGTCATCGATCCTTATTTGCCAAATCAGAAGGCAGTATAGTGGGTACAGTTTGTGCCCTCTGGTTCTGCATAATTGGGGCATCTGTAAGAAAGCGTACTACTTATCAATTGACAAGTTCCTTTTAACTCTTTTAGCAATATGAGGTTGTGACCATATTGTAGAGAGAGTAAAAATGACACAAAATAAAGGATACAGGTAATATTATATCGTATCACTACCAATAAAATGTATGGTAGTTGCATTGTGACCACACCATGTAAAGCCGATGAAACATTCCTCAACAGATAAAGATGTAATATATACCCTACAGCAGGTACTATAGCAAAGGAGCATTCCATAAATCTGGAAAGCTGGTCTCTAGTTCAGAGACCGAAATGTGTGTATGTGTATAGAATTGTAGTGGATTTTGACTTGCTTATAAATTGTATTTAGAATTTATGTAGTTGATGCAAACTGTAAATAAAAGTGAACCACATTGTGTATAATGACTGTTTTGCTTTTTGGGGGGGATTGTTCTGCATCCATATAAGGCGGATGGAGGTGTGGCTGACTAATAAGTGGCTGTGAGAATTCTTACCTCCATGTCATGTCCGATGCCGCCGGGTCCGTTCTCTCCTCACCTGGCTGTTCCTGTGTCCCGCCGTTCGGGGCTCCGGCGTGGCTCCTCCCCTGACTGCCCGCTGGCAGGTCTCCCGCGCACTCGCTCGTGCACGCGGGCGCAGCCGCCCGCTCCTTTAACCCTGCAGCACCTGACCCGGAAGCAATGGCCTGGCAATCAGGTGCTGCCTCAGGGTATATCAGGCGCCTCATCCATCATAGAGGCGCCTGATTATAGTGTATTTTCCTGCTGTACTTTGGCTGCTCCTGTGGGTTCATTCCACTATGTCTCTAGCTATTAGTGTTTCTTATTCTGCCCTGTTCTGTCCTGTCCCTTGCTCCATCCCTGCTTGGTTCCCACTCCGTCTTGTCACCCTGTCGTGTTCCGCTCAGTCTAGGTCTGTCCTACCAATCCCTCTCCGTCCTGATCAGTCCCTGTCTGCTTGGTTCCCACTCCGTCTCGTCACCCTGCAGTGTTCCGCTCAGTCCCAGTCTGTTATACCATCCCTCTCTGTCCTGATCAGTCCCTGTCAGTCTCGTCCTGCTGCTCCACTCGAGTTGTTCACTCCACTCACCAGGTCCGTCATCTCTTCCTGCAGTCCTTTGAGCCGTCCCTCCTGGTGCCAGCTGTTGCGGTGTTCGACTCCCTCAGGTTTGTCGCTAACGATCCCTGTATAGGGGTTGGGTTCATCTGGGCCGCTCACTCGGGGGAGCTTCGGCACCGCGACCCAGAGGGTCCACTCTTGGGCGTCTTAGTCCCTCTGACGTCACAGTATAATCAGGCCATGGACCCCGCTGGTGCCTTGGCCGCAACTCAGAAGGAGTTGCTCTTTTTACGGGAGATCCAGACGCGGGTAATGTCCGTTATGAAATCCATGGTTGTCCGCCCTGCAGACTTCTGACCCAGGGAACGCCTCGCTGCTGTCCGGACTCCAGCAGGAACTCGCCCAGCAGCGAGATACCCAGGCCTACATTCTCAGTTACATGGCGTCCGTGGACAATCGACTACGTGCCCTCCTGTCATCTGCCGCCGCCTCGAGACCCTGTATTCCATCCACCACATTTGGGGAAACCACCTAGGTTTAGTGGAGACCCCAAATTGTGTAGGGGGTTTCTGAATCAGTGCTGCCTTCATTTTGAAATTCTGCCCCAGCAATATCCTACCGATAGAGCCAAGGTAGCCTTTATTGTTTCTCATCTCGAGTGGGAGGCTTTAGCTTGGGTGAACCCCCTGTGGGAGCGTGACAAACCCATCGTCTCCAATATCCAAATTTTTTTGGATACGTTTCGTAGGGTCTTTGACGAGCCAGGTTGGTTAGCGTCCACCACCGAGTCTCTTTTTAACCTCCAAAAGGGAGTCCTTGCGATAAGCCAATATGCTATTAGTTTCCGTACCCTGTCTTCCGAGTTGGGGTGGAATAATGAGGCTTTGGTTGGAGCCTTTTGGCGGGGAGCTGTCAAGTAAGATCAAGGATGAGCTTGCAGGTCGGGACACTCCTACTACTTTGGAGGATCTCATTTCTTTGGCCACACGAATTGACCTACGGTTCCAGGAACGCTCTTGTGAGGTGGTTAGAGAGAGGAGACCATTCAGATCCCACAGGGTTCCTAGCCCATGTCCAACCAGAGGGTCTAGTAATTCCGCTCCTGAGCCAATGCAGGTGGATCGCATAAAGTTCTCAGAGCAAAGGCGTAGGGAGAGGCTTGCGCAGGGTCTGTGTCTCTATTGTGGTGGAGCCTCTCAATTTTTGTGTTCTTGCCCGGTGAGACCTGGAAACTCCTCCGCCTAGGTCAGGTAAGAGAGGCTTTCCTAGGTGATTCTGATTCCTCTCTACCCCTTACTATCTCAGCTTTAATTGTCCTAGGTCGGGACTGTAGATCTGTAGAGGCGTATGTGGACTTGGGTTCGGCGGGCAACTTCATTTGGCTAGAAGACACAAACAAGTTTCAGATTCCGTTAAAAAATCCTCTCCTGATTGCCTCTGTGGATGGTAAACCGCTTCCAGTACCTGTCACCATGGTGACAGTGGAGCTCGAGATACAAATATGGGCCTTACATCGTGAAAAGATAGTTTTGGCAAGACATAAAAAGCTATCTCACTCCCTGCTTCTAGGACTACCCTGGCTCCGGTCGCACGAGCCTGTCCTCGACTGGCGCTCCATAGAGGTCTTGCGTTGGGGTCCCCTCAGCGATGAATGATGTTTGCTGTCTGTTACTCGATCCTGTCCTTTACGAGTATCTACTGACCTTCCTGGGTTGCCTGAGGCTTATTCATTTGCAGATGTCTTCGATGAAAAGGAGGCAGAGATTCTTCTCCCACATCTGATTTACGACTGCCCAATCGAGCTTATTCCTGGAACTAGCCCTCCCAGGGGAAGAACTTATCCCGTCTCCAGCAGAGACCTCAGTTATGTCTGAGTATATCCGGGAGAATTTAGCCAAGGGTTTTATTCGGAAGTCCTCTTCGCCTGCGGGTGCAGGTTTTTTCTTCGTCCAGAGAAAAGATAGATCACTCCAGCCGTGCATTGAATACCGAGGCCTGAATAACGTCACGGTCAAGAACAAGTACCCTCTCCCTCTCATTCCTGAACTTTTTGACCGCCTAAGGGGGGTTCGGATCTTTACCAAACTAGATCTACCAGGTGCTTATAATTTGGTCCAGATCCGCGCCGAGGATGAGTGGAAAACCGCTTTTAATACCAGGGATGGCCATTATGAGTATCTGGTCATGCCCTTTGGACTTTGCAATGCTCTGGCGGTATTCCAGGAGTTTGTTAACGAAGTCTTCTGGGACCTTCTGTACTCCTGTGTCGTGGTTTATCTGGATGACATCCTCATCTTCTGTCCCGATCTATCCTCCCATAAAAGAAGTGTACGACTGGTCCTGCAATGCCTATAGGAGAATCGTCTCTATGCAAAAATTGAGAAGTGCCTGTTTGACCAAACTTCATTGCCCTTCTTGGGGTATATAATCACGGACTCAGGACTGAAGATGGACCCTGAAAAGTTGTCTGCTGTGCTCAAGTGGCCTCGTCCCATAGGAGTCAAAGCCATCCAGCGATTCCTTGGTTTTGCGAATTATTACAGGCAATTCGTTCCTCATTTTTCTTCGGTGACCAAACCTATCTCCTCTTTCACCCGGAAGGGGGCCAAACCGAATGTCTGTCCTCTGGAGGCCGAAGATGCCTTTCTAGCTCTGAAGCAGGCCTTCGCATCTGCCCCAGTTTTTCACTGACCGGTGGCCAGCAGACCCTTCACCCTTGAGGTAGACGCTTCCTCCACGGGAGCCGGGGCGATTCCCAGAGGACGCCTTCAGGGCGACTGGTGCCGTGTGGATTCTTCTCTAAATTGTTCTCTCTGGCGGTGTGCAACTACTCGATTGGGGATCGGGAGTTGCTAGCTATCAAGATGGCACTAGAGGAATGGCGTTATCTTCTGGAAGGGGCCATTCATCCCTTTATAATTTTTACTGACCACAAGAATCTAGCCTACGTCCAATCAGCCCAGAGACTAAACTCCTGACAAGCCAGGTGTTCTTTATTCTTTTCTCGTTTTGATTTCAGGCTTCACTTCCGGTCCTGGAATAAAAACACCAAGGCAGATGCTCTCTCCAGGTCCCTTCAGTCGAGTGAATCGGAGGAGGATTCTTTGCCTATCATCGACCCTGCCAAAATCATCACGGTGGCTCCTGCTCAGTTTACTACTCCTCCGCCAGGCAAGACCTTCATCCCTCTCTGTGATAGGGTGGAGGTGATGCATTGGGGGCACTCTTCCAAGATTGCAGGACATTTCGGGGTTAAAAAGACCCTCACTCTTCTTTCCCATTACTACTGGTGGCCGAACTTCCGCCAAGATGTGTTGGATTTCGTGGCTTCCTGCACGACCTGTGCCAAGAACAAGGTTCCCAGGCTGTTACCTCCCGGTCTTTTACATCCATTACCAATTCCTGCGGTTCCTTGGCAGCACATTGCCATGGATTTTATCACCAACTTGCCTCGTTCCTCAGGGTGTATGACTATCCTGGTGGTGGTGGATCGTTTTTCCAAAATGGCCCATTTCGTTCCTCTGCCTGGGCTACCTTCGGCTTCTGAACTGGCCAAGATTTTCATCCAACAGATTTTCAGACTGCATGGACTCCCTCAGCGAATTGTATCCAACCATCAAGTTCAGTTTACTTCCCGGTTTTGGAGAGCACTCTAAGCTCATGGGCGTATCGTTGGATTTCTCTTCTGCCTACCATCCACAGACCAACGGGAAAGTGGAGCGGGTTAACCAGGTTTTGATGTCATACTTGCGCCATTTTTCTAATGCTCACCAAAACTATTGGGTTTCTCTGCTTCCCTGGGCTGAATTCGCCCATAACAACCATTCCAGTGAGTCCACTACCAAGTCGCCGTTTTTTGTGGTCTCTGGGCAGAATCCTGGTATACCTCTTCCCATGACTACTACCTCGGGCGTGCCCGCAGCAGATGCCGTTTCCTTTGGAGTTCTCGGAAATTTGGAAAGAGACCAAAGAAGCCCTTGAAAGGGCTGGTGCTCAAATAAAAAGACATGCGGAGGGATCTTCCACCATATCGACCCGGCGACAGAGTCTGGCTGTCAACCAAGCATATTCGGCTGAGGATTCCATCATATAAGCTAGGTCCTCGGTACATTGGTTCCTTTGAAATTCTTGATCGCATCAACAACGTGGCCTATAAATTGAGGTTGCCTGCTTCGCTTCGGGTCCCTAACGCCTTCCATGTCTCGCTTCTAAAACCCGTTATCCTTAATCGGTACCACACCGTGCCACTTGAAGCTCCTCAGCCTATGGGGGTCGACAATATTTTTGAAGTAAAGGATATTCTCGCCATGAAGAAAGTCAGGGGAAGAACCCTCTTCCTGATTGATTGGAAAGGATTTGGTCCTGAGGAGAGGTCCTGGGAGCCTCGAGAAAACATCAATGCTCCACGTGTTTTGGGAAGATTCTTGGCTAACCTCAGGAGGGGGAGACTTAAGGGGGGGTAATGTCATGACGGCGCCCGCTGCGCCTGTCATGTCCAATGCCGCCGGGTCCGTTCTCCTCTCCTCACCTGGCTGTTCCTGCATCCCACCGTTCGGGGCTCCGGCGTGGCTCCTCCCCCAACTCTGCCTGCTGGCTGGCAGGTCTCCTGCGCACTCGCTCGTTCACGCGGGAACGTGGCCGCCCGCTCCTTTAACCCTGCAGCACCTGACCCGGAAACACTGGCCGGGCAATCAGGTGCTGCCTCAGGATATATCTGGCGCCTCGTCCATCGTGGAGGCGCCTGATTATAGTGTATTTTCCTGCTGTACTCTGGCTGCTCCTGTGGGTTCGTCCCACTATTCCTCTTCTATTAGTGTTTCTTATACTGCCCTGTTCCGTCCTGTCCCTTGCTCCATCCCTGCTTGGTTCCCACTTCGTCTCGTCACCCTGCCGTGTTCCGCTCAGTCTAGGTCTGTCCTACCAATCCCTCTCCGTCCTGATCAGTCCCTGTCTGCTTGGTTCCCACTCCGTCTCGTCACCCTGCCGGGTTCCGCTCAGTCCCAGTCTGTTATACCATCCCTCTCTGTCCTGATCAGTCCCTGTCATTCTCGTCCTGCTGCTCCGCTCGGGTTGTTCGCCCCACTCACCAGGTCCGTCAACTCTTCCTGCAGTCCATTGAGCCGTCCCTCCTGGTGCCAGCTGTTGCGGTGTTCGACTCCCTCAGGTTTGCCACTAACGATCCCTGTATAGGGGTTGGGTTCATCTGGGCCGCTCACTCGGGGGAGCTTTGGCACCGCGACCCAGAGGGTCCACTCTTGGGCGTCTTAGTCCCTCTGATGTCACACCTCCGTTTTCCAAGAGGGGGAGCAGACAGGACCATTTGCATACTCAGCAGCCGCAGACTTGATTGCAGAGCCACAGCGTTGGTACAATTCAAATCTTGGATTATTAGAACTTGGATCCAGCACAATACTTGTGGATACAATACAATAACTTTCTCTGAAGTCGCTGGCACAGATTGCAGTTGTTTGCTGAGGTTTGGAGGTTGTCAGAAATTGATGCTTTCACAAGCCTAGTAAATGTGTGTTGTCTCACATCACGAAGAGAAGAAAATGGCTGCTTAGAGCAAGTGACTTATGAACTGCAGTGAAGACACACCCATATGAATACAAAATTAGAATTACAGCTATAAATGAGTAACAAATATTGGCCAGCACATGGCACATAGGTGTATTACTATTGTTAGACATATTGCTAACTGATGAAGCAATGCAAAACTTATACTGTAAAATATCTATATATATAAAATTGAATGTGTGTATCACCAACTAATCACGAAGTATCTTACGTTTAACCAGAGCTGTTTAAAAGAAGCTGAGCTGTGATTGGTTGCTATGAGCAACAGTTTTCCTTGAAACCAATCCCTAAGCATCTTTCATTTCACCAGAGCTGTTTAATAGAAGCTGAGCTGTGATTGGTTGCTACGAGCAACAGTTTTCTCACTCCACGACAACACCTCAGCTGACACTGACCAGGTGGGAGAAATCTAGCATCCCCGGGAACATAAGCTCCCAGCCATTGTCTGTCCCCAGACAGAAGCAGAGAGCACATGAGAGAAATGAATCACCGGCTCCCATGCCCATATCCCCATCACACATCCTCAATCTCATAGGCACATCTTCCCTCTTAA
>VIAB01002757.1:150869-162425 GCA_009801035.1 Oophaga pumilio | reverse complement strand
GGTCACTGTTGCGTCACAAAATCGGTGACGCTTCAGTGATCTCGTTAGCGACCTCGCTTAGTGTGACGGGGGCTTTAGAGGAGACTGATACTGTATGTCATGGACTCCTATACCCCACCCTGGACATGTCCCTATCCTCTAACAGGAGCCTCCCTAGTTTTACCATTTGCTTTGGCAATGCGGACATGTACTTAGTCCTGACAATAAAGCTCATTTGAATTGAATTGAACAGAAAAGAAAGATCGAGAGAAGAGACAGAAGATGAAGAGAGAACGAACATTTAAAACAAAACAAAAACCAGCAAGCAGTTGTATTGCATATTTCTGCAGTTCCATGCATGGGCATTGTGGAACCATAGTAATCCTTTTTTACCATCAATGTGGCATTGTGTGCTGTCAGGTTTTATTTGTGTACCGAACTTTCTCCTTAAGGTAGTGAAGAGCCAGGATCCGGGGCCCCACAGTGCCATGACGTCAGGTGAGAACCGATGTCTCATGTGACATCAGCAATCACAAGTTGCTGGCATTTTAGTACCAGCCGAGGACATTCATACCCTCCCTGGAGCAGCCACCAGAGTAACAATGTGGATGTGGCAAATCCCACCACGGGAGCCTGAATTCGGACCAAATTTTCGTCTGAACGTATGCTGTTTATTACCGATAAATTCATTGAAATGTCACAAATAGTTCATGAAAGTTGAGCAGTATAAAAATGCTTTATATCTTTGTCTTTGAGTTGTTTTGAGTCTTTAGCACATGAGAAATACTCACCTGTGTATAATAATAAACAGGGGAGGAGTGAAATAATATTATGGGGGGTGTATAATACACAGGACGGGGGATAAGTAATAATATTATGTGGATGTATAATACACAGGACGGGGGATAAGTAATAATATTATGTAGATGTATAACACACAGGACGGTGGTAAATAATAATATTATGGGGGATGTATAATACACAGGATGGTGGTAAATAATAATATTATGGTGGTGTATAATACACAGGACGGGGGATAAATAATATTATGGTGATGTATAATACACAGGACAGGGGATAATATATTATGTGGATGTATAATACACAGGACAGGGGATATTATTATTATATTATGGGGATGTGTAATACACAGGACGGGGGATATTATTACTATATTATGTGGATGTATAATACACAGGACGGGGGATACTATTACTATAATATGTGGATGTATAATGCACAGGACGGTGGTAAATAATAATATTATGGAGGTGTATAACACAGGATGGGGGACATTATTATATTATCGGGATGTGTAACACAGGAGGTGGTAAATAATATTATGGGGGATGTAATCTATAATACACAGTTCTGGGGATGAGTAATAATAATATTATGGTGGTGTATGACAGTAAATATTATGTAGCCATCAGTTGGAGGCTCAGGCACTTGCTGTGCAGTAGTCCTGCCTCCCTGTCATGGCTGCCCAGCACTGCACTGCCTGCTGTAATAGGAGCTGAATAGAGAAGGCACTTGCCTTTAGAGGATGCTGGTTGCAGCTCCAGATTGTCAGCTCCTGGGACAATGGCTGCCTGTCCCTGCTGCTGTGCTATCCCTCCTCTGGCCTCAGCAGCTGCACGTGTATTACTGCGCGCAGGAGAGCCGGACACAGCCTGGCTGACAGCTGCAGCCTACTGTGCTGTGTGTGTATACACAAGACTCACATGGACCGCTCTGCGCTTCCTGTGTTTCCTCTAATCCCTCCCCCGGAACACCCGCCCTGCTGCTCTAGTTCCTGTTCTGTGGTTGCTCAGGAGACGCTGTAGCATGAGGCGGGATGTACTGGCAGGCTGCACACAGCTGACCAAGGCGTAGTGACGCACGTGCTCATATCAACCAATAAGTAATCAGCTTTCATTTCCCAGAAGCTCTTTACAAAATGAAAGCAGCGACCTTATTGGTTGCTATGGGCGACGGTTGCACTTTGTATCCAGTTGGCACACTATGGCCTTGCAAATGCCACATAAATGTTCAGCCTCATACATGTTCTGTAAGGGAGCGTTCACACTGCGTTCAGGCGTCCGTTCAGTGGCTCACGCCGGAGCTTGTGTCCGAACCGCCTCGCAAAACTGGGTCCGGACGCAAGCGTCAATATGACTGACAGCCGCAAAACATGCTGCCATTTCACTCTCACGTTGAAAACCGCCGAGATAAAAAAACCGCTGACGGGAGCTGCACTCGTCCGTATTCATCGCTAGTGTGACTCCGGCCTAAAAGGAAAAATGGCAAAATAAACCATACCTAGTAGTAAAAGCAGGACAGGCCATGCCTTGTAGATATCCGGAGTCTGTGGTGGAATGTCGTATTCCGAAATAATACACATGTACCTTGCCCCTTGTCTGCGATAAGAGCACTGTAAGTGACAGTATGGTTCACAGGGGCGTGCACATTGGGTACAATGTGAGAAACTCGCGCGAGTCTCTTGCATCAATACCCGGCATTACTGCCCTGACTGGCGTATGGGGCCGGATGACAAGAGGGGGCCCGCATCGAGCCCCGTCTCTTCTGGTCATCGGATCCAGCGGCAGGATTCTGCCGGTGCAGAAACTGAACCTGCGTCCGAGTTAAAAGCCACCAGCCAATCGGAGGCTGGCAGCTGACATCAGCGCGCACATCGCCGGCGTATGACGTCATTGTCATTCGCCAGCGAGTGCGCGCTTGAACTGCATGGAGGGAAGATCGCGCCGCAGGAGCGCAGCAAGGTAAGGAGAAAGTTTTTTTTCATTTTTATTGAAAGCGGCACGGGGGCAGAATGGGAGTCTCAGGGGGCAAGAATGGAGATACAGGGGGCAAAAATGGAGACAGATGGTGCAGGATCATGGGGTAGGATGGAGACAGATGGGGCAGGATCATGGGGCATGATGGAGACAGAGGGGGCAGGATCATGGGGCATGATGGAGACAGATGGGGCAGGATCATGGGACTGGATGGAGACAGATGGGGCAGGATCATGGGGTAGGATGGAGACAGATGGCGAATGATGGAGACAGATGGGGCAGGATCATGGGACAGGATGGAGACAGATGGGGCAGGATCATGGGACAGGATGGAGACAGATGGGGCAGGATCATGGGACAGGATGGAGACAGATGGGGCAGGATCATGGGACAGGATGGAGACAGATGGGGCAGGATCATGGGACAGGATGGAGACAGATGGGGCAGGATAATGGGACAGGATGGAGACAGATAGGGCAGAATGGAGAAACATGGGGCAGGATGGAGACACATGGTGCAGGATCATGGGGCAGGATGGAGACACATGGTGCAGGATGGATACAATGGAGACAGATGGGGCAGGATCACAGGATAGATGGGGCAGGTTCACTGGACAGATGGGGCGGGATCAAGGGACATCACATGGGGGCAGAATGGATACTCATGTGGGCAGGATGGGAGAACATATGGCTGGAGCCAGGAATGAGACACACGGGGGCCAGGATTGGGGACATTATTACCATAGGGGCTAATTAAGGGATATTATTACTACAGTCATGTGTTTATTTTATTTTTTGAGGATACTGTTTTAAATGGAGGGGCGGTCCTGTTACTGTGCAGAGCGACACTATGTTGTCTTTTTTTCTTCATCTGATGTGTTGTAGAAGTTATTTTTTTCCTAAGTAATGTGTTCTGCAAGCGGTGCTCTAGATAACTGTGTTATTTCCTGCAGAGATGAGCCCTGGCTGGAAGAAGTGATGACAGCCTGTGCTGGATGAAGATGAAAAGCAAAGATGAAGGACTTCACCTAGAGACGTCACTGGTGAGTCAGTGTGTTACCTATACACTGAATACTACATATACAGCGGTCCTGTGTACAATGTCACCAGTGATCACTGTATTACCTTTACACTGACACTATATACAGAGCTCCTGTGTATAATGGCATTGATCACTGTATAACCTGTACAATATATACAGCGCTCATGTGTATAATGTCACTGTTGATCACTGTATTACCTGTGCACTGATACTGTATACAGAGCTCCTGTGTATAATGTCACTGGTGATCATTGTATTACCTGTACACTATATACAAAGCTCCTGTGTATAATGGCACTTATGATGATATTAGTATTGATTTATTTATTAATGATCAGTGTTGTAGTATTCAGCCACTATGTGGTGGTAATATGTTGTCTGGCTATGGTGTGGCGGTATTTGTTCCTTGTATGTGGTATTATTTGGTTACTATGTGGTGGTAATATGGTGTCTGGTCATGGTGCGGTGGTATTTGTCCCTTGTACGTGATATTATTGGTCATTTTAAAAATTGAAAAATAAATAAAAAATATACCAAAATTGTATTGCATATTTTAACAAATTTTTAATAGGATACAGTAGAGTAGTGCTCGGCCAAAAGAGTCTGCTGTGTCATGGTGGCGGCTTAAAAAATCTTTTGGCCAAAACAAAAGCTGCTGGCTGTATGTGTGATCTGGTGATGGGAACTGTTAATGTCATGTGTGATTGGTGAGAAGTGGAGTTTTTTCCAGGAGAGAGCGGTGGGGCTGTGGACAGTTCGAGGCATGGAGCCTGGGCGGAGTCTCAAGGGGGCCCCAAAAATTTTGCCTGTATGGGGCCCCAAAATTCCTTGTGGCAGCCCTGATACCCAGCACTGCCGCCGGCACTCAGGACCGGAGTGTGTGGCTACATAGAGATACATGCAGCCGCACACTCCTGTACCAAGTGCCGGTGGCAGTGCCGGGTATTGATGCGCGAATTTCTCGCATTGTTCTCGCAAGTGTGACCCTGGCCTTACTGGCTAGAACTGAGATTTTCCACTTTTTACGCCACCTTCTTACTGGAGCGATTTTGCTCATGGACCTGTTGAGTTCGATGAACTCAAAACGAAAAAAATGGACTTTGGGAAAAAAAAAGATTTAAAAATGGTGCACAAATTTTGTAAATGTAACTAAAAATGATAGAAAATGAGCCAAAAGTCTGACAAGAAACATAATAAACTTCCCGCTATAGTTAAATAAAGGGGAAAATTTTCTAAACTTGTACATTAATTGTTACAGCGGCTCATGGTGTTTGATAAATTTGTCCGATCTTTAGACCCTCTTAATTAACTTTATACCACCTATTTGTTGTTTTAATTTGCGCCACTTTTTTGGGTTTCCATTTTGGCACAAAATGAGTGCACATTTTTGCATAATAAGCCAAGGGGATGAGGCTTAGTAGCCATACCCAACAGGAAGCATTCATAAATATACTGTATACATATACTATTAATACATCCCTTCACTCAGGTTTTAACTTGAAGCCAAGCAGTCTATATGTAAGGCCGGGGTCACACTTGCGAGTGTGATGCGAGAAACTCATGTGAGTCTCTCGCATCAATACCCGGGACCGGAGTGTGCGGCTGCATGTATTTCTATGCAGCCGCACACTCCAATCCGAGTGCCGGCGGCAGTGCCGGATATTGATGCGCGAGTTTCTCGTATCACACACGCAAGTGTGACCCCGGCCTAATAAAGTGCCCCAGTTCAGGAGTGAACAGTATAGGATAAGGGTCGGCAGGTGAGTTACTTCCACCACCATTGCTTTTTTCACCAGTGATCATAAACAGCACTTTCAATCCCAGTTTATTTACATATAAATGATAGTGATATTATTATACAAGATAATGGAGCAGATAATGATGGTGATGACTCCGCTCCTCAGGCCTCGGCATACTCTAGTGTTTTTGGTAATCCAGGTCTGGATCATACATGACGGAGAGGCAAAGAGCAGGGATTTATGAAGTTTGATCCGTCTAGTTGGAGTTTTCCTTGATTTCTCTAGGATGTTTATCCTACAACATCACGGTAACCATATGGCCTTTTGTCTGTCCATGTTTATATTGGTGAAGGAGCAGAAGTTTCTTTGCTCTGACCATGTCCAGTTAGGTGAAGGAACCGCCGCTACCTTCTGTCTGTCCATAGTCAGGTAGGTGAAGGAGCAGCCGCTACCTTCTGTCTGTCCATAGTCAGGTAGGTGAAGGAGCAGCCACTTCCTTCTGTCTGTCCATAGTCAGGTAGGTGAAGGAACCGCCGCTACTTTCTGTCTGTCCATAGTCAGTTAGGTGAAGGAGCAGCCGCTTCCTTCTGTCTGTCCATAGTCAGTTAGGTGAAGGAACCGCCGCTACTTTCTGTCTGTCCATAGTCAGGTAGGTGAAGGAGCAGCCTCTTCCTTCTGTCTGTCCATGGCCAGGTAGGTGAAGGAGCAGCCTCTTCCTTCTGTCTGTCCATGGTCAGTTAGGTGAAGGAACCGTCACTACTTTCTGTCTGTCCATAGTCAGGTAGGTGAAGGAGCAGCCGATTCCTTCTGTCTGTCCATGGCCAGTAGGTGAAGGAGCAGCCGCTTCCTTCTGTCTTTCTGTCTATGGTCAGGTAGGTGAAGGAGCAGCCGCTTCCTTCTGTCTGTCCATGGCCAGGTAGGTGAAGGAGCAGCCGCTTCCTTCTGTCTGTCCATGGCCAGGTAGGTGAAGGAGCAGCAGCTTCCTTCTGTCTGTCCATGGCCAAGTAGGTGAAGGAGCAGCCGCTTCCTTCTGTCTGTCCATGGCCAGGTAGGTGAAGGAGCAGCTGCTTCCTTCTGTCTGTCCATGACCAGGTAGGTGAAGGAGCAGCCGCTTCCTTCTGTCTGTCCATATCCGGTAGATGATAAGGAGCAGCCGCTTCCTTCTATCTGTCTATTTCCACCACATTGCAGATGAGTCTGTCAGATGGTGATATAGCAATTATTGTTGAAAGAATTCCTTCAATTTTAGCCTTTAATGACTTGCTGTGTTGGTCCAGAGGAAGATGAAACATAACCCCAAGGACTAATTGTTTGATTATCCCCACATAAGAGAAAAAGAATTCCTTCCTGATCCCAAATTTGGCAACCAGAATAAATCCCGGGATGGTTGGTCCTCGAATCTATGTGGATGTTACACGGTGAAAGGTTCATTCTTGGCTGTCATTCGAATGGAGTTGATTTTTTTATCAGCCCAATACTCCTGGAAGAAGAGAAATATACATGTCAGAGAATCAGCTACTCACATATATACTGTATACAGGGGGGAGATAGTGATAAAGTGTATAGTGTTTGTGTATTACTGGGCAGTGATTACACTATGGATGTACGTATATGCGATACTTACATGAGTCCCATGGGAATTATGGGTCAGCATTACCGGATTCCACATCGCTCCAGTCTATGCAGTAGAGGATCGGGTGGGATCTGATGGACGATGTAATGGCCTATTGGGCAAATGGAGTTTTGCAGAGAAGCTGGAAAACAAATTATATTAGTTATTACATTAGGTATTATTACTACTTTTACTACTACTACTACTTTTAGCACTCTATATGTATTATTACTGACATGTTATTACACAATGTATATGAAATGTCCACATCTTATCTCCTCTATCTCCTTATAATCCCCCATCATCCTTCTCCATCTGATCTTACTCACCTCTTCTATGATATCAATGGCATCAGGCCAGATGCCAGGTGGAAAATAAGGGATGTCCACCTGCAGCGATTGGTAATATTCCTCCATTGAGTTTTGGCTGTAGACTGGCTGGTCACCTGCACTCATCATATATAGGATGAAGCCAAAGGAAAATGAGTTTACCAGATGATTGTAGCCTTCACCGTCAATTATCTGTGGGAAGGTAAGATAGGAGATGAGGCGATACTGATGAGGGGATTTGCACACAGAGGCCATGACACCCGGTCTGTGATTAGATGTGAACTGGATCAAATTATTACTCAGTCCTACTATCTACATTAATCAGACAGGGATGTTCCTTAACCAGATGTGCCAAAAGAGGCAGCCATGGCATCCTACTCAAACACATTCACTGCCGATAAGCCAAAGTCGACAATTTTGATGTGTCTGGTGTCATCGAGGAGGATGTTCTGTGACGTCAGGTCACTGCAGGGAAAAGGAGCAGACACTGATTGTGAGGATAATTCATGAAAAGAACTTTATGCAATGGATATGAAAGGAGACAACAGAGTCAGAGGTAATGGATTCATGTCTGAAGATGAACACCTTACGGATGGATGTAAGACACCATGGTCATGGAGATATTGGACAACGCAGACAGTCTGTGGAACTGAAAGTAGACGATGGATCAGTGGTTACATACAGAATCATAGGGAGAACGTGTCCTATCTACAGCTTCATTTACCACTGTGGTCGTCATCCATTACTCTAGGACCACAATGAACTGGCAGTGGATTATTATGATTTGGCTATAAGAACTTTACCTTGTTGTCTCTAACCACATTGGTTTATCAGCAAGGAACCAGGTTGGTCGCATGGCAGAATCAAAGTCAGAGATTTCGATGTGACCGGTGTCATCGAGGAGAATGTTCTGTGGCTTCAGGTCACAGCAGAGAGAAAGAGCAGACACTGTGAGGATAATCCATGAAAAGAACTTTCTAAAATAGATATGTAAGGACTCAGAGAGTCAGAGGGGACAGATGTATAAAGATGAACTGATTACCAATGTATCACGCGATGTTCATGGAGAAATTGGAGTCCATAGACCACCTCTGCCGCAAAGAGTCCGTGGAGTAGAAAGTAGAGGTTGGATCAGTGATCACATTTACAGTCATGCAGAGCACATGAGGAGATCCCAAACGAGTCTTAATTATGGCTTCATTTTCTCCTGCGGTCATCGTCTCTTGCATAGGTCTCCTCCGACCATAACGTCCATGGCTATTATGAATTTGATTTGTGTTTCCATAAATGTCTACAGAGACATTAAGTAGCGGCACAGGGCAGGCATTCTCAGCACCTCTATCTCTGTAGATAGATGTGTCCTCAATATAACAACTTTAGTCCATTATTTTAACGTCCAGCAGGTCTTCACTGACCAGATCTGACTCCAGAGTTATCTGGAGGAAAATCACAACAGATCAGACCAAACTCTGTCATCTGTTACACGGATCTGTGTTTTATCAAACCTGTCTAATAGAGCAAAAATGTCTCTGTTTCCTATATTTTGATGTCGTGTATAGTGTGTATGTGAGTTAGTGGGCAGTGATTACACTATGACGTCCCTATGCAGAAGTCATATAGCAATGGTGGGTAACTGTTGCCAGACTCCACATCGCTACAGACAATGGAGTAGAAGAACTGGTGTGATCTGTTGGACAATGAACCCCATCATCATTCTTTATCTGATCCTACTCAACCCTTTTATGATATCAATAGCATCAGCACAGATCCCTGGTGGAAAATAAGGGATGTCCTCCTGCAGAGACCAGTGGTTTTCCGCCATTGATCCTCGACTGTAGAACGACTAGTCGCCATCTATTATCTGAGGGAACATAAGCTAGGAGATGAGCTGCATATACCCAAGAGGGGATTTACATACAGATGCTATTAGACATGAGCAAGATACATAGGGATCAGAATAATTCTCAGTCTTACTATTGGCATCGATCACACAGGGATGTTCCTTACCTCAGATGCTATGTAACCCTCAGAGCCAATAAGGTCATCCAATATGTCCTCTTCAAACATGTTCACGGCTGATAAACCAAAGTCATCAATTTTGATGTGTTTTGTGTCATCGAGAATATTTTGTGGCTTCAGGTCACTGTAGGGAGAAGAAGCAGACACTGATTGTGAGGAAAATTCTACAATAGATATGTAAGGAGACAACAGAAAGACAATGGGGACAGATTTATGAAGATTAACTGGTTATCGATGTAGGACGCAGTGTTCATGCAGGAATTGGAGTCCTCAAACCTTTTCTCCTGCGAAGAGTCTACGGAATAGAAAGTAGAGGATGGATCAGTGGCTACATACAGAGAACATGAGATCACACACACCTCCTATTCACGTCGTCATTTTCACCTGTTGTCATTATTTGTTGCTCTAGGACTGAAATGTATGGACAACGAATTG
Organism: Oophaga pumilio; assembly: GCA_009801035.1. Taxonomy (NCBI): domain Eukaryota; kingdom Metazoa; phylum Chordata; class Amphibia; order Anura; family Dendrobatidae; genus Oophaga; species Oophaga pumilio. The sequence continues at coordinate 152,494 of VIAB01002757.1, read as the reverse complement.
TTAGCATTCAGTATAAGACATTTACCTTGGTGTCTATATCAAATGGCATTGATTGTACCATGTGGTCAATCATGTCTCCTCCGACCATAAAGTCCATGGCTATTACATATTCGATAGGTGTTTCCATCACCCGACCACAGAGACATTAGGTAGAGGTGGCCAGTAGCCATTCTCAGGACTTCTAACTCTTGTGTCCTCATCACAACGACTCTTTTTTTAAAGATTTTAACAGCCAGCATTTCTCTACTGAACGGATGTGATGAAGAGATGACCTGGAGGAAAATCAAAACAGATCTGAAATTCATAATCTGGCATTGATTAAACGTGAAGCTGGATGGAACCTCCATAAAAACTCCAGAAGTTGCAAAATTTTCTTCAGAGGTGCACAAAACTTTTGTGACATTTCAAGGTGTTTTACATCAGGAAATTAGCGAGAAAAAACACCTTCATACCTACAATCTTTATTAATCCATTACAATGACAGCTTTCACTCTCGTTCCTTGGAAGGATTTCTCCAAGATTTTGGAGGTGTCTGTGGGACTATTTGCCCATTCGTCCAGAAGAACATTTGTGAGGTCAGACACTGATGTTGGAGGAGAGGACCAGACTCACAATCTCTGTTCTAGCTCCTCACAAAGGTCTTGAATGAGGTTGATGTCCCGGCTCTGTGTGGATGGTCATGTTCTTCTACACCAAACCACCCAAAAACATGTCTTTGTGGACCTGGCTCTGAGCCACAGTAATAGTGGAACAGAAAGGGGTCTTCCAAAAGCTGTTGCAAGCATACAATTGTCCTAAAGATCTTGGTACGCTGAAGCATTAATGCCCCAATCCATTAAACAGCTTTTTCTGAAATTCTGGCTTAAAACTGTTAAAATGTTGAAGTGGCTTTGTGCTTGATGGTGCTGCTGGTGCGCTGGTGACTTTTCTGTCTCTCGCTCTGTAACATTACCGGGTCCGAGTTGCTGTGGTTCCTTTCACGTCTCAATAATATCACTCACCGGGTATGGTGGAATTTTTAGGAGGAAAAAATGTGATAAACAGACTTGCTACCCCCCAGGACTCTACTGGGAACTCATTAGAAAGATCCATTCTTCAATAAATGAATGCAGCTAGCATGGCGGGGGCTGGATGTTATACACCTGTGCCAATGGGACTTGTGGTGGGCATGGATGGTCATCTTGGTGGTAAGTGGATATATTTATATATTTTTTTATTATATTTATTGGGATTTTTTTTATTTTTTGGGTGCATTCACACTACATTGGAAAAACAGCACTGACTTATGTAGGAATGTGTGGTTCATCTCGCACCCTGATTCCGAGTTACCGCTTTGTGCCCTTTAAATCCAGATGTCTACTGCACGGATTATCTTCTGTAGATCCTGGATATATTTCTCAATGCGATTGCATTAGTTCTCTGATCAAATGAAAAAATCCAATGAAAGTCCGGAATCTCTGTGCTGCAGCCGGTTACCGGTGTGCGTCTCTGCCGCTGTTCTGGGAGTATGTTAGCGTCTTTAGGACTAATGCCACGTGGACACGGGCAGAGCTGTCGATGTGCCATCAGTGCTGCAGACAATAATAGACACTGGAGACTTAGTGCTGGACCTGGGGAGAGTGAGA
>VIAB01002757.1:128649-150502 GCA_009801035.1 Oophaga pumilio | reverse complement strand
CAAATTTTTTTTTTTTTTTCGTTTTCTTCACTCCCAGCGCAGCGCAGATGAGTGATTTTTCAATAATGCTTGTAATGGAAGACAGCCCTCAGAGCCAGCCACGTCCGTAATTCGTGGACTCGTTTGTTTTTCAGCACTGTCCGCCATAGGGCTCGTTCAGATGAGCGCATTTCCAGTCCGTCTACTTTCCATGGGCCAAATGGACCTCAATTGTATGGAGGAGGTTTCATGAATAATGCTAAAAAAGTCCATTTTTCAGATCAGATTCACCCATTAAACTCAATGGGTGCACTAAAAAAAATAAATTTAAAGAAAAATATTACCATACAGACCGGTATGTGTCTTCCCGCTTAGGTCTTGGCCACCCGAATTGCCGGAGTAGACACGTTTGCTGAAACGGCTGCTGTTAAAGACTCCAGTGATGTCTGTGGTGGATCTGCTTAGTTGTTTCGCGTATTCATTATCTTCCTGAAGTCCTAAATGACTTTATTATAGATGCTAATGTACCCGGTAATAACCTTCCAGGAAGAGGCACAACGTGTTCTGTCATTCCAGATGCACGTCCTATTATTAAAGGGTCGTTCCTGTCTTCCTAGATGGATATTTTTTGGGATGGAGCTTGTAAAAACAATCATTTTTGCCTGTTACTTCTTCTTAAAATTTGCCACCATTCTTGAGATATTAACACTTTTTGTTTACAGCTCGTTGCCTAAGAAACCGACCACCGCTGCTGCCCAGCTTGTGAGCACTGCGCTGAAGCTATCCGAGATTGGAGGTAAATGTGGTCTCCGGCAATGCTTGCCAGCTTCAAAACTGTGCTTACAAGCTTAATAAAAAAGAGCTTGTAAACACTGCACATGCTCTGCTGTCTAGTAGCAGTGGTCGGTCTCCAAGGCAACTAGTTAAAAACAATAGAAAAGTGTTAATATCTCAAGAACAGCTGAAAATTCAACTTTTGTTACCGTTCTTTATAGCCTTTGGGTGAGGTCAAGTGTTTAAGTGGGTATAGTCTGCAAAAAGGGCATTGTAGTGATGAGCGAAAGTGCTGGGATAAGTTGTTATCTGACCATGCTCGGGTGCTAACCCAGGGTCTTCGGAGTGCTGAAATACAATGTTCCTGCGGCTGTATGATAGCTACAACACATGTATGGATTACCTAATAATTTGCCAATCCCTGCTTGTGTTGCGGCTGTCGAAGAGCCGCGAGATATGCATTTTATTCGTGCACGCGGAAGCCACTGTTAGCACATGAGCATCATCGTTCGCTCATCACTAGTCACCAGTACAGTAAGGGCGCCATCCATTGCCCAAAATCCTCATAATCCCCATTCGGCGCCTATATCACCATAGCCACTCTGCCCCATATAGAAGACACTGCTAAAAGGAAGCAGTAGTCCAGTATTGCTTTGTATGGGTTTTTTTTTTACGCTAATGTTCTATCAGCATAATCCAGGAAAACTCTTGTAAGAGACCCTATAATCAAAAGTAAGAGGGGAATCCTAGAACATAAAGGTTATGGGATTTGATGTTTTTTTTCATTGTGCTTTTAGCATCAGTTCCAGGCCGATGGATAAGTATCTGCACCCACCTCCATTCATCATTGCTACTGCGGAATAGTGGCAACCTTGTGCGGTTTTCATGCGTCACTTCGCTCCTAATTCCCGATTACAAGGGAGGAGTGTGGTTGTGCTTATCAATGGGCTTGTTAACGTGAACATTTTTAACTTCTTCAGGGTTGCCCATAGTTTCTTTAGTCTCTTTGGGGGTACAAGTAAGGCTCGGTATACAGTGTCCAATCCTTCTGTTGGCCGTATATGCCTTATGGCTGCCTGTGATGGATATTGTAGGGTGGTATCTATCTTCCATAGGTTCACATGTTGACTTTTATTTTTTTGGGGTGGGTTAGTCCTTTAGGATAGTGCCATGTGATGTGCTCCCTGTAGGTTGACATTAGTGACGAGCGAAGGTGCTCAGGTAAGGTTATCTGAGCATGCTCGTGTGCTCACTGTCCTCGGCATGCTCGAAAAATATGTTCTGGTCCCCGTTCGACAGTCGCAACACGTGCAATGATTGCCTAACAAACAGGAGATCCCTGCATGTGTTGTGGCTGTCGAACAGCCGCGAGACGTGTAGCAGTGGAGACTCGAACATGCTTTTCGAGCACGCCGAAGACTCGGTTAGCACAAGAGCATGCTTGGATAACACCTTCACTCATCACTAGTTGACATACTTTTTATCAATTCTGCATGGGTCCGACCAAGGACAAAGGGACATTAATTTGCCATTAGTCATGCGAATGGGAGCATACGGATATGTTTAACACTTGGAAACCTGGTGTTATTTCCATCTCCAACTTTTAATGCAGAATCAAAAAATAACTCAGAGCTGATGAAGATGTGCAAATCTGTCGGAGCACGGACCACAATGCATTGACTGGCGGTGGCTCTCCCGGTCAGTACGTGACTGCTTCATATGTCTGAGGCTGTGACGCTCGGGCTGGGAGAGTGGCGGCCAGCCCGTGTAGAGGGGTCCATACACTGATCGATTTCTGCATGAGCCCTTCTACCAGGTTGACCATCCTATTAAAAATCAGGCCAGTCATGACTACAAATTGCAGACGTGATTGGCTCTGTGTGCTTGTCTGCATTGATGCGGGAGCTGCCTTTTAGACTGAATACATTACCCTGAAAATTATTGCGTGTTTCAATTTTTATTTTTTTTTAATCGCCAACGATCGCTGGTCCCTGTAGAAAGTTGCCCATGTACACTGACTATAACAGGACCATGTGTGGTTCATTGGGCACCCAGACCGATTTATATGCTCATCCCTTATGGATAATTTTAGTTTTTTCTTTTTGCGGTGAATTTGAGGAGCCTTACGCTTTAGGTGTAATTGCTTTTGTCTTGCTGCAACCTCCATTTGAATCCCATTTTTGCCCGGTCTCAGGCTTCAGAGACTTGCGGTTTGGAGGACTTCCTTTGATTTTGATTATATCTATATCTTGCAAGCAGAAAACTAAAATAATATTTTTTTTTTTGTCTGGTTTCACTACCATTGATTATATTTTGCTAGCTTAACACTGGTTAGCACAGTGTTTTACTAAAAACTTTTTTTCTGGCATTTTTCATGCAATTTTTGTACAGATTAGGTGAAGAAAAAAAAATTTCTACATATGCTAGTGATGACCCTTTTTTAGTTAATAAAATTGCACTGTTTGAGTTTCCAATCTTAATTTCTTCATTCATTTTCCCATTCCCTGATATTTATTTATTTTTTTTCCTGCTCAAATTTTTCTTTTTGTGGGAATTACCCTCCCAGTAATACAGGCTGGATGTAATGCCAGCACAGCTTCTATCCTGCACTCATTTCCTCCTCCCGTGCTTTCCTCCTTATTCTACAGCTTGTTCTCTGCTCTCACTGACACTAGTTACTTATCCTTCTTTCCATTTTGGAGATATGTATACAACGCCTACCTGCCGATATCTCAAACCAATTTTCAACATTTTTTGCAGAGTATTCAGCTAGATCTTTACTGTAGCTGAGAAAGCTAAGACTTTTTTTTTAATATTTTTGCATTTTCTCTGCCAGTCTTTGATTTAGACTGCTCACTTACAGCATCCAACAATGGCTGGATGTCCTAAGTCGTCTAACAAAAAAATACAGGTCAAAAAGCAAATTTCAAACTAATTACTAGTCACCATTGAGACCAAACAAACTGGTTTAATTAGTTCTAGTAAAAATTGACTTATAATGGCTCTTTTGTGAACACAGCCTCGAAGGCCAACAGCTCGCTTCACACACTAACAGTGGTCGTTCACCCTTTCATTCTGGTTCCTATCGTGGGAATACAAATTATAAAATATATTCTAGAAATTCTAAGTTTTATTTAAATCTGTTTAACTCTCAAATTCTGAAACTTGTGAATGGATTTTCTGTCTGGAAAATGAACAATGCACGTAAACTAGATTTTACGGTAGTATCCTCGCTGATGACGTTCGTTTTGAGATCTCCTCCCTTATTTCATAAATGGTGAGAAATCAATGATCGCAGATGGGAATCTTCAGCTTCGTGTTACTTTTTGCAGGAGGAACATCATATATATTTTTTTAAACTTTATTTTTTGCCGTTGGGATTAAGGGTCATAAAAAAAAAAACAGGCGCTGAGTGAAAAGACGTGAATGTGCGTATTCAAGCAGTCATTACATAAAAGATCAATCCTTGTGTGCCCTGTACAATGGGCTGTCTGCAATAATCTCATTCATAGAGCTGATGGGGTAAACCCCAAAGTCAGAAATGTACTGCATCTAGTGTATGTCAAGCCCCCCATAAGCTTCAAATAGCTGTTGGCCATATGATGGTTCGTCCAGCAGCAGTTCCCTCCCGACTCTTGCTCTGCCGACCACTCAACTTCTTCGAGAGCTGCTATCAGACATCTCCGGAGGACGGAGGTGGCTTGGCTCTTAAAGAACAAAGTATCAACAGTGTGAAATTTGACATGCTGGATCCTTGTTTCCACTGGTGCCCAATCACATGACTGTTGGGTGATCCCATCTATCGGTGGCATTTACCAACGTCAAGAGTGTTGATTCAGTCGCAAGCCATCTTGCACATTTTTGTGGTGTTCTTGTGTAAGGGCTAGGAAAAGATGTATGGTATAAGATTGGGTTTGATGCCAAAAGGCAGTTTTCCCTCGCAACCCAACAAAGCCAGGACAAAGGTTTATGGGGCTTAAAAGAGCGTGAGAAAGTGAGAGCCCATGTAATTTTGACGCCCGATATCATGGATAGAACGAGAGAATACGATAAAACTGGTTCTAGCCAAGCTGACATTTTTATATATTTTAAGAGCAAGAGATACTGTGTGGGTTGCGGTAACTAAGCCCTTTAGCGTGTAATGCTGTCTTGTCCTCTTACAAGAGAAGATGGAAGGAAAAAAAATAATAAACACCGGACTGTTCCTGGGCTTGAATTAATAAGCATAAGGTGTAAGAATCAAAGACCTTGCCAAATTGGTTGTGGCAGGGTTTTGTCTCTTGGGCACAGTGAACTTCCGGTTTCTCTACTGCTCCCCAGACCAAGCTATTACTGACCATCAATGTGTAAGTGGTAGTCTTCATAACCATTGATGGAAATTATATGAGCGCAGACATGGCACTAGTGGAATTGACCCCTCACCGTTATCGGCTTGCTGGGTGCCTTATGGACAAAGGGGGATAACGTGGATAATTTTATGTAGCTGCATCATGCAAGTGCACCTTCTGGAATATTTTAGTGGTAAATCTAGCTCCAAAAATTGTATTAGGCTTCTGGGATCGGTGCGTATAAATAATCAATTGATTACGTAATTTTATGTGACTTTTATACTATGTTATGATCCTTACACTATCCGTTTCGTGTATGTAGATAATGGATGAGATTTGACACACTTGGCATAAGAAACGATCAGCTTCAAACCTAAGCACGACCTACAATTACACAGAGGAGTGTGTATTACTGCTTCAACCATTACAAATAATCCTCCGTGTAGTCAGACGAGTAAAAATCTGGCATATTAAGAACATGCCACAGTATTTTTGTGCAAGAAAGTGGAGTAAGAGAGTAAAGGGACACAGAAGAAGTGGAAAGTGTCTAACTTCTACGATGATGCATCAAATTTTTCACAAAGTGCACGCCTCCTTGATAAATTTGCCAACTTCAGACTGGACTAGTATCATATACTGCCTAAATATTATTTATTAAATGGCCTTCAGCTTAATCTAGAGCCAAGGCGACTTGATGGTTGTTTGATCTTGTGGAAGCCTAGATAGGTCCACCAGGGTCTTCTCCTCCAATATCTTGACTTGTATCAAGTCATCGGGTTGCTGGTCTTCCTCTTCGCCTTGTTCTTTCTATTCTTCCGACCATGATGTTGAGTCGCACACACCAAGTGGTGTGGGTACCAGGGCTATGGGGTACTCGGCACCGAGCCCATGGAAGTCTATGGGGGATGTCACTGGCAGCAGAGCTCGGTCCGTGGCCCTGGGCGGTCATGCAATGGGGGATATTTACAGGGGATTTTAGTAACAGTTCGTGACGCCACCTGTGGTTTCTGATCAGATAGACCAGCGCTGCAGTGTTAATCTTCTGAGGGGATGTTATTAGGCAGCTAGATGTTAAGTCCCCCACAGGTGGGACTGTTCCCTCAAAGTCAATGGTGTTGCAGAATAAGTCAGTCACACACAATTCAGTCTCTTTCCATACCTTTACTGATGTTGTTGGCAGGTATGTCCCGGGGAGCTGGTCAGGTTGGAGAATGCACATCCAGGGGATTGCTGAGCAGGTTTAAGGCCTCCTTTCTCCTTGAAGTGTATGTGAGTCCTAACTTGCATGAAGTCAAGTTTAACTCTTTCTATAGCAGCTACGCCCGGCTGACATTGTGGTAGAGTCTTTCTGTCTCTGACGCTCAGAGGTTGGCAAGAACGAGGTCCTTACTTTTGCAGCGTCCCGCTCAAAGTCCCTGTTCTCCCTGACTCCAGTTACGTATCAACGCTTAGGGCTACCTTCTGTGACTTGAAGTCCAGCAAGGATTCCGGTGTATCTTATTACTAGACGTGAAGTACTAGCAATGCTTCGGACCCCGGTGTCCGGTTAATTAAGTGAAGATGATCTGTCACCTTGGTCACTTGTCCTTCTTTCTCCACTCGCCTGTCGCCCTGCTCTTGCCCTTAACATAAGCACAGGTAGCAGCGGTAGTAGATGTCAGCTTTCCTTCCAGTGCTCACTGACCTGTCCTCAGTTGCCTCGTTGTATTAACTGCAGTAGTTCCCTTCCTTCTTTCCTTCCTAAGACTCTGTCCAGAGTGGCTATCAGGAGCTTCTGTAGACTGATTTCATGCTCACTCTGAGAGTTACTTTCCACGTTCATAGGGAACACAGGAGCTTGTTCTGAGGTAACTGCTTCAGGTTCAGATGTAACTCTGACTAGGCTAGAGTGATTCCTTCCCACTCGTACTAGCCTCCACTTCAGTATAAGGTGAGCTACAGGAGCTCTGTCAGATCTCAGTCTTATCTCCTCTCCCTCCAAGACTAGAACTGCTCTGTCCTGAGACAGGAAACTGAACTGATCTCGCTACTGCTACGTCACACTAACTTAAATAGTCTAAGTTGCCCTCTGGTGGCAGTGTTGGAAGTGTGTGATGTGAATGAATATCAGGCTTCACAATTACCTTATCTGTGCATTTTCCAGGAGACATGTGTACCAAGCGCAGCTGGGCCACACAATGTCCTTCTCCAGGGATTGCTCTTTGTATGATGTGTCCTTAATAAATTGAGCATTTTTGTATATGCTCTTTTTTTTCTTTTTACCTGTGACAACTTTTAGGTCAAAGAACTTTCACTCCAATTAAGTGGATTAGGTTAAAAATTGGCCACAACCAACTTTATCACCATAAGGGCGCAGTCAGATGGCCGTATAAATTGGACTGTATTCGGAACGCAGTGCAGAGTGGCCGGTGGCTCTTCTGACCCAAGCGTGACTGCTTCATACATTTCTATGCAACTGTCACGCTTGGTTATGGAGAGCCGCCGGCCAGTCCGTGCACTGTTCCAATCTGTGCCTGAGTTATACGACAGTCTGACTGCACCCTTAAGCAAAGAAAGTTTATCACCGTGCAAAAATCAATCCTTGGCCATCTGCCCACTAAACCTCTTATACAGCATTCCATAACATCAAGAGCTCTGAGATTAGTGCTCAGCATCTCCAAGCAAAACTCAGTCCATATCATTTCTCATGGTGGTGACTCCCACACAGGCGAGCAGTGTTTATTCTTCAGGTTGGGAGAGTTAAATATACCTTTTTTAGGAGGTATATTTATAGCTATAACATAGGTGCCCCGAGTTGTCTGCTGTCACTGTAGATTGCTTGCTTTAACAAGCTCGCTTGCAGTTCTGCTTCTTCATATACACCCAATGAATGCTGAACTCTCTGAAAGTGTCCTTTTTCTCTCTCCAGACTCTTCTAGACTAAGCTATGAAACCAGCAACTAATACACCAGTGCCCATTACTCCTTCCCAACTCTGGGCCAGCCCTACAGTTAACCCTGTCACCCCTGACTAATAGGAACTGCAGTCTTCATGAGAGTAAGACATACAAGACAATTTACACACAAAATTCCAGGGGTCTACAGAAGTGGGGTTATGCCATCTTCTCCACCTTTTAAATGCATCATGAGCTGGAGATCTGATAGGTTAGTAACATTTTAGCATATCACGGGCGATAAAGGACTTGCACTCTGCAGCAACATAATAAAAGACAATTTTTAATGAAGACTAATTTGGAAGTTGCGTTAAATTTAAGAGAATGAACAATTTGTGCAAGGTGCACACATGGCATTTGAGAACGCAGCAAGAGCTGGGGTGCTAAAAAGATTGCACCTGTGACTGCAAAGGGGTTGCATGTAGAGATCTAAAGGAGTCACACCTGGGAGTGCAGCAGTTGCTGAAGAACAGTCAAGTCCGGTTCTGCCCGCAGCCGTCTCTTCCCATTGCCGACGCAGGTGGTTGACAGGTCTCTCTTCCGATGTACACACAAGGGAAAGAGACCTGTCAATCACCTGCAACAATGCTAGGGAGAGCCAACCTGTGTCGGAGCTGGGCTAGTTTCATCTCTGGCTATGGGTCCTGGTCAGATCTTCAAAGTTTTGGTCAGCAAGAATCAGGTGACAGAGTTCCTTTCATCTAGAATCAGGGATATGACTGAGCATTTTTGTTAAAGGACCCAACTTCGTATCAAAATTTGGGTTTGAACTTCTGGCTTGTGAAATCCTGGTCACCAGAGAAGGAGATGCTTCTGGGCATTTTTGTTTATTAAAAAATTTAGTAAAATTTCAGTTTGTCTGACAACTCTTTTCTTAAACCTAAAGGGCAGCTACAGATAGTAGATGCACTTGCAACTGGGCCACTTAAAGGGCAACATGGAGTTGTCTCTCTCTCTCGGCTCTCCTAGTGGCTTCTACTGTTAGCCAAAACACTGTATTCAGCAGAACAGAGATGTATCAGTCATTTTTTTTTTCCATTTCCATAAACCTGTTAACTAACTGGCTTTGGCTGAAAAAACAAAACTGCACCAAAATCGGACACCCAAATTTCATGAGTGTAAAAAAAAAAAAAAAAAAAAAAATGCACTTTCATTAATTTAATACTTTCATTAATTTAATACTATGTGGCCAATATACAATGTACCGTATGTTTGTATATTGTCAACATGGCAGATTTTTTGCACCTGCGCTTTAATTTCATACTAAGTGTGCAGACCCTTTTTGTTTTTTTGCAGTATGTATTGGAGGGTGGGTGTCCTCTCCAGGACTCGGCACCCTTTATCCAACCAAGTTTCCTAAGCAAGGTTTTAATTACGAGCTACGCCTGGTTTATTTTCAGATCACGCCTGGCTTGGCACGTAGAAAAGTGAGACATAAGTGGTAGGGACCATCCAAATAAAAGGTACACTTTTACATGGTTGGATGGCTCTCTTAAAAAAGCGTATCTTCTCCAAAAAAACTGCTTTAAATAGAATCTGACAGAAGGTTTTTGCTATTTAATGGGAGCTGCATAATGTAGGTGAAGAGACTCTGATTCCTGTGTGTTGTGGTTTCAATACAATAAGTGTTTTATCAGTAGGAGATTATCCCTGCTGGACTAGGTGTCATGTGTACGCCAGTCCAGCGTGTAACCCCGCCCCAACCACTGATTGGCAGCTCTATGACAATGTACACTGGAAGCTGCCAATCAGTGGTGTGGGAGGGGTTATACACAGTTCAGGATTCATAGGCCTGTTACATCTACAACAGAAAAAAATGGGATTGTCTCAAAACTAAACCAAGAAGCCCTGTAAGTGATACTTCGTTGGATCCAGGTGCTCTACCCCTACATCACACTACTCCCAGACTGCAATTTTTTTTTGTCTGCAGCGTCTTCGCTGGTGGCTCTACAATTTTTGTGGTGGCCCCACCACTGTTCAATTTTATTTTTATTTTTTTCTGATAGATACAAAGTGGAAACCACCTGAAAAAGACATTGTGTAGTGATGAGCAAACCCAAATTTAAAAGTTAGGCATTCATACCGGATGGTTAAACGCCGGACATGCACTTCTCCTGGAAGTCTGTTTGGAATGTTCGGAGTTCCGGGAGAGAGAGAAGTCTTCCAGCTCAAAAATTCAGTTACTCATGGGATTTGGGTTCTGGTACCCCAACTGAACTTTGGGTAAAAATAAAAGTTTGGGTCATGTAACAGAACTTGAACTTCCACGGGTCCGCTCGCAATTCCTGAATTGGATTCTGCTTGAAAAATTGTATTTTTTAACCTCTCGTGTGCACCTACACAATTATTTCTGATTTTGATCAAGCCATAGTCATCAACAGAACGACAATGCGTGTGTACTTGCCAGCATTTCAGCTCTGCAAGTAATAAAATTGTACCCGGTTTCCCTGTTAAGAGCAGAATTAACCTCTTCAATTCCTTCGTTGTCGACAGCAGGGACAGATTCACGGATCTCAACCCGAAAGCCGTTAAATTGAATTGTTTGGATGAAATGAGCACCCAGTAATGTTCCTGTCACAGCTTGAGGAGGTCTGCCTGTGAACAGCCTGCAGCCAATGCATGCAAATGTGCACATTGCAGCCTGAAACCTGCGGGTAAACAAAGCCTTGCTTGCATGATTCAGCAATGCTCCTCAGACTTCGCCAGCACTGCAAAGGTTAAGGTCACCAGATGATATTTGCTGAAGATCTTTTTCAGAAAATTGGCTCATCCTGTGATTTATGTGTAGCTTTATAAGCCTCAGAGAAAGGGGGAGATGTAATGTATTCAGGAGCTTGATGAGACCGAGCAACCAATGGGATGAAGTCGATTGTTAATGAGTAGATGAGAGGTGGAGGATACTCTTGAAGTGTCTAGGAGAAGGTACTGTAGTGGTGCATGGTTTTAATCGTTGTCTTTTCTCATCGCAGAAAATATCTAACTGGCTTCTTCGTGGAGAGAGCGACCATCTGAGACGATGGATCAAGGCGTTTGATTATGAATCTTCGAACAACAGATTGTGGTCGCATTTTGATACTTCCGAATCAAGACTGGGAAACCGAGATCCCGAAGGACGGGAGTACCTGCAACTGAAAAGATGGAGAAGGTAAAAGGTCAACTGGACGAAGGGCAAGAATACCAAGAGCGCCTCGCTTTGGACACAGCAATAAACACTCTGTTGGTGGTCCTCGTCTACGTCGTGGTCAAGGTGAGCGTGGATGGAATCCGTCAATGGAGAGCGAAGGTGTCTATCCTAGTGGTGGGTGCTGGACCGGTTGGGCTAACGGCGGCCTTGGCGGCTGTTCGTTCAGGAAAAGTGCTTAAGATGACCATTTTGGATGAGCGATCGAGGACTTCTTTGCTTTGTCGACCACATCAGATCGCCTTGGACCCAAGGAGTGTTAGGTTTCTCCTGGCTTTGGGGGTTGACTTTGATAACATTGAAGGATGTTGGCACAATGATCACTTCTTCACCAAGATTGGAGTGTTCCAGGAACATCTTCTCAGCATTCTGGAGCAGCGGAAGCAGACGCTCGACATTAGCATCTTGCTGGGAACCAAAGTAAGTGTTACCGATGATGACCTTTATGTGTATAGCACCATCATATTCCATAGCGTTGTGCAGAGATTGCCATCAATCACATTGACTCCTCACAAAAAACATACTGATGGGTTATTCCAAAAGATATTGTGGAAGGAAACCCACAAAAAACATGGAGGAACATACAAACTCCCTGCAGATGTTGCAGTGGGTCAGATTCTAACCTGCAAGGTAACAGTACTAATCCATAATCAGATTAAGGAGTCACTATTCTTGTAAAAACCTTTTATTTTTTGATGGGGTGGATGGTTGAGAATTCTCAGTTTTGCAACAGCAAAGTGTTGGAAACCAAAGGTTTATCTTATCTGTATAATATTAGATGAGAGGGTTGCACAAGGATACAATTTTATTATGCTTATCCAAAAAACAGCGCCACACCAGTCTACAGGTTGCTTGTGGTATTGCAGCTCAGCCTTACTTGAATGAAGCTGAATTACAACACTATACATAACCCGTTGATACTGTCTTCTTTTTGGGGATTTTTTTTTACTAATCCTGTACAAACCATATAAATTGCTTGTCCTCTTTTTGCTCCTGCTGAAGAATATAGAGGCAATTTTTTAATAATGTTGTTGCTTGGTGCACTATATTGTCCTAAAATCAAATCTAGTGTCTAAGGAACTTTTTAATTTTCTATTGCCCGATTTTGATTTTTTTTTTTCCTTCTGCCACCTCAGGTCAAAATTAGATTAGGCAATTGCATAAATAACAATTACAAATGTATTCTCAAGGGTGAACCATTGACTTTACTTTCTTTCGGAATATTAATATTGTATCCTTATACTATAAAACTCTGTGCTCCGAGGAGAGTAAAGAAGTGGCTGCTATAAATTGTCAAAAAAAAAATTTGTTTTTAAAATATTGGCGGATCTGGAGTTTGTTTGGTCCCAGGAAAAATGGGGTCAGACTCTAACTTAAAAGGACATCTGTCACATTGCAAACGCTGTGGGCAGCATGTTATCGAGAGGGGCTGTGCAGATTGATGTACAGTTTTATGGGGAAAGAATTAGTGCTTATTTTTATTTGGAGTGCTTATTAGGAGTCCAGTGGGCGGTCCTACTTAGAGTGCTATGAATCCTAGAATAGAACCACCTACTGGACTATCTATAGAAGGAGCAAGGATTGAAAACGAATACTCCCCCAGTCAATGTGACAGGTTCTCTTTAAATGGGGCTCAGTTGCAATACCTGGCTCAGAGCACGAGCTGGGGTGGCGGTGTTTCTACAACAAAGCAGTCGTGTTTTCATAATCTTCTACATCCTGCTCGTGCCATCAGTTCGGGTAGAGCTTACTGGCTGCAGCCCTGGGTGCTATAGACATCGGCAATAGCGGTGGAGACTCTGGTCATGTACTGGTCATCACCATCCCCAGGTCCAGCCTAATCGCAGGTATCTCAACATCCTCATAAGAATAAAAAATTTGGGGTAAGGGACCTGTAGCCAGTCCACACTCAGACCATGGAAGTTGGCTTTGTGTTGCCAGCCTTAGTGGCTGCTTTCGGAAGCGCAGAACCTGGAGGGATGTTGTATAAACTCTTCCCCGGCGCGCGTCTTTATTAGACAGCACCATATAATGTCTGAGACCATGGAAAGTCTTAAATGCCTGATCAAAAATGCAAATTAGCTGCAAAAACCTAAACAGAGAACATAAGGTGACTACAGGAGGGGTCCTGCTGGAATGCATCTTTGCATCGCCCAAGGACTCCGTCTCCGCCGCTGCCGATTGATGTGATGGTTTATCTATATGCGCTCGGCGTGTGTCGCCATAGAAACAAGAATGCTTGAACCTTTTACCCTCGTCTTTCTCATGTCTAATATTAATAACCTGCAGGGAGATTTTTTTGCACATATTCAATAGCCACAAGTTATCAAAAAGAAGCCGTAGAGCGGAGAATTGTGGTGATCCCGGGATTTTCTATAGCTCGATATCTGGTTACATATAAGCCCTGAGCTTTATGACTCTTCTACAACTTCTCAATATTCATATTTAAAGGGATTGTCCAAATGTTCTGAAATAAAATTGTAAAGTGCTGGTAAAATCGAGTAACTTTGCAATTTTGCTTGTTATTAAAAATCCTCTCCATTCTCAAGAACAGAGTGATTTTTAATTGCATATCTTCCTGCTTCTAGACTGCAGCGGTGGCAGGTAACCTAGGCAATCGGGTGTTTGTCTCCTAGGCAAGGATCACAGCGCTTACAAGCTCTTTTCCATAGATCACTGGATCCAGACTGGTTCATTGCTCCTTAGATAATACTCAGGCAAAGCTGCGTCTGGATGCAGCATCAGAGTGCACAGCTTGAGCCAGCAGTGGCCGGACCTGTCAACCATCAGGCCCACACCGTTCTCTGGCAAGCGGGAAGCTGGGAGACAAACTAGGCGCATTCCTGAAAACAAAGGATGAGACAACCCCTTTAATTCTTTTTTTGTGAAAAGTAAGGCCTTCGCACAGTATGTGTTACATGTTTAAGGGTGTGGGCTGGACTGTTGTGTTCCTGCCCCTGAGGACACCAATCGCAGCGTATGAATAGTGTCATATGATTTTATATATTGATAGTGTCATGGGAAATTACCTAGGTCCTGCAGTTTTTGGTGTATAAATTGTGAAGTTATGTGATATAAGGTGAATTGTAATGTATTGTGATATGTTAATGCATGTGTCAAAGTAATATAAAGGTAATGCATGCTGTGTAGTGTACAGTGCAGAATAAGTACAAAACGTAGGACATATCCTTTTAACTACATTATAACACTAAGTCTGCCCAGCAACAGACAGCAGAGTCAGAAGCAGTTAAGTGTTGGAACTAGCCCACAGGGAGAGAAAAACAACTGTGCTTCCTAGTTGGTGAAGTGAGGGCTTGTTGGTTGGAGAGGCAAGGACAAGTTCAAGATGCAGTGGACTGATGGCAAAAGCCATGTACTGGGCATTACGAGGCCTTACAACATTCCCTGCAACGTCCGGAGCTCAATTCTCGATGCAGGTGCTTTAGAGAGCTCCTTAACCCCTTCTGTATAGAGGAAGATGGACGTGGAACCACCTGTGGGAAAGGTAACGGCTCTCAGTAATACTGTGGAACTGGAATGGAATCCCTGGGGCTGACAGAGTGAGTGAAAGCAGGGATAGATCAGGCCGAACGGGAAGAAATGCTTAAAATGTACTGTACTATGGAAACAAGGAACGGAGTGCCCGGGACTGTTATATGCTTATGTACTTGGACTGTTGAGTAAACGTCTGTGTGTTGAAACGAGTTGCGTGTCCCCCTTAAGTGTGGTGGCTCCTGAAAATGAAGAACTGGAGAATGAGGCCTGCGGCCTACAAGCGAATGCAACGTACCCAACATTCATAGCACACGGGAATAGGGACATGAGTTTCCTGTAAAGTGCCAAGGAGACATGGAGCAGCAGCTTGCCCAAGACTATCGACCTCTGTGAGTGGTTCCATGTAATACCATGTTTCGCCAATAGACCCTGTTGCATGTTAAATGGCTGCTCCTCTAGATTTCCCAATACACATAATCCAAAATGGGGTGAGAGAGGATTAAGCCTCTACCAGGAATCTTTTTGACAGCAGCTTATCTAGGCATAAAAAGAAAAAAAGGAACGGGCATGTTTAAGTCCAACATGCCTAACTTTTTCTCCCTTTTACTATGATGGTCAGGTCGGCAGACATCCCAATACATGTTACCTTAGGACATCCCGGTACATGTTACCATAGGAATTCCTTACATCGCAATACATGTTATCTTAGGACATCCCGATACATGTTGCCTTAGGAATTCCTGTAAAGTTCGAAGTGAACATTAGCCTTGTAATTCACCAGAACTCTTAGTAAGCAACAACAAAAGAGTATTAATCGGAAAACTTACTGTATGCTGTCTGTTCTTCAGAGCCCGGAATGTACGAAAAACAAATTCCAACAAACCTACTGACCTATAATGGGGTCTGCCAGATTTCAGTGAGGGTTTCAGTGGATTTTATTTTTTGACTAAAAGAATAGCACTGTGGGCAAAACAAGTTACTGCCACTGTTGCTGATGCTGATTAGTGTAAAAACAAAAAAAAATTGCCTGAATTCATAAAAGTGCAAGATGGTTTAATAATAAGAGATTAAATTACAGCACTCACCAAGCTGCATAAGTCGTCTTTTAGTTCCAAAAATAAGTTTATATTACGGGAGATAGTTACATGGTGTAGAACCTGGCAACAGACGTTTCGCATTCACTTACGCTTCATCTGGGGTCAGCTTGGTGAGTGCAGTAATTTCCTATTATTATACTTCTCATTTCCATTTGCTGAGCACCAGCACTTTTTCCTCCTAGCACTGGCAGATCTATTTCCCACTGATTTTAGTCTTTGGTGCCTAGCGCTTACTTTTTTTGGGGGTGCTTACGTTAGAAAACACTTAAAAAGGCCTCTGCATAGACAGATACATGGTAACATTATAGATTTCTATTTGATCTCTTTGTAGTTTTATGGAACTAGTTTTGTCCCCACAGAATACAGATGAAGATGCAATTTTATATCTAGTGGAAAGTGGCCAAGATCCCAAAATAACCTGCAAATAGGGAAATAACCTTCTTCCAAGGCCGGCTCCTCTCTCCTGAGCAATGTCTGTGCTCAATTACATTTGGTTTCGGGAAGTTATTTACCCTCTCCGTGCCAGGATTCATCTTTCACCATTTTTCTCCTTAGTATGAATCTTGAATAAAAATTTTCCAATGTTTTTCATCATACTGCTTACAGGACACACAGGCTGTTATCCAACCTTGCGTAACTCCATGGAAAAATCCTGAACAGAAGGATCTGGAAAATCACTGATGCAAAATGATGAGGGTTGGGGAAAACTTTATAGGAATGGCTATAAATCATAGATTATAATTATCTAGAATACTGTGCTATGTAGATATATGTTATATGATGTGGCGCAGTAACGTAGAAGAGTGGCGTAGCAGAGTTGCACATTAACATAGTGGAGTGGTGTAGTGGAGTTGTACAGTAATGTAGCGGAGTTGCACATTGGCGTAGCAGAGGTTATCGCCATACTTGTGATCAGTAAAAAATGTTTTTTTCATATTTTAGCACTCTGGTGGCGGCCGATGATGGCCCTCTATACTGTCTCTGGCGGCGGCTGACGATGGCCCCCTATACTGCCTCTGGCGGCAGCTGATGATGGCCCCTTATACTGCCTCTGGCGGCGGCCGACGATAGCCCCCTATACTGCCTCTGGCGGTGGCTGACGATGGCCCCCTATACTGCCTCTGGCGGCGGCTGACGATGGCCCCTTATACTGCCTCTGGCGGCGGCTGACGATGGCCCCCTATACTGCCTCTGCCGGCAGCCGGCGATGGCCCCCTACTTGCGCCTGTAGTAGAAGTGTTCTTGGCTATACTTCCATGCTACTGTATAGCATCTGCATATGTATAGCAAGCCTTCAACACAATAACTTATTTCTACAGTGTTTATTACAGTCCTCACAACGCTTGACGGCACGACGGATATGCGCCCGACTCAAACATTTTATGGAGGGCAATCAAGGCAAATATTGAAACAGTAACTCACTGTTCCGATTAACTGATGAGACTGGAACCTATATTGTAATTAGGCAATCATCGTCCAATACGACAGCCGGTCAGACCAGTCTTCCCACTACGGAACAATGGCTTTATTAAAAACATGCCAACACGAAGCAAAATTAATTACTTTAAAACATATGTCAGTTATGATAAGCGTCGCCCGAGTGTGAATCTTGAATTTACAAATTAAAGTCCAACTTATTAATGCAAACACAAAAAAAATCACACAACGAGTCACATCGAGGACGTTCTACATTTCAAAGAAACTAAAAATTAAACATCCCTTGCTTTGTTGTTTCCCTCTGGGGCTTAGGCAGATTGCTGGTTATCTGCCATACCTAGCTCTGTTTGTCCTCTTTAACACAATAGGCAAACACATGAAAATGCTGTTTAATTGCCAAGAGCTCTTCTAGTTATTCTAATTACCGTTAACCGCTTCGCTAAAATGTGTTGTAACATCGGAAGGAAAGGAGGCGAAACACAATGACGTTGGTTTAGAACAACTCCATTGTGATGAAGGAATTTAGAGCAGTATTGTAGTCAACAACCTCTACCACGAAAGGACGATCAATGCCTTTGGAACCTGGGATGTCGGTGGACTGATGAAAGAGACCTCATTGTGTACTAGAGAACCTTCATATTGCGATGGGATTACTCCGATGTAAATGGAGTGGACGTTGGCCACATTTCTTGAACCAATCAAAATCTTTAGAAACTATTGTGGAGCATTGTACAAAGGCCTTAATGAAAGCCACAAATCTTGAGAACTTGAGCCATCTACTTTTCCGATGACCACTGTATGGCCAACATTTGTATCTAGATGAGGTCTTTGGTTTACGGTAAACCAGAGTATTTTCATAAATCCATAGTCAATTAGAGACCTGCAACTAACTTTCTTTGCTAGTGGCATCTAGAGTGGTGGGGTTGGGGAGTTTGGTATTGGGACACTCGCATCAGTTTTTAACTAAAATGGGAATAGTCAAAGCTTTCAACCCTGCAAATGTAAGGTATCCATCAGACACATGTACTCATGTTTTTTCCCAAAAATTCTGTAGTTTTCCCACAATTTCTGAAAAACCACCATGACCTCATTATGTGAAACCATCCTAAGCTTTGATAACAATTAATGGGCCACGTGGTTGAGTATGATCTTTTGAAGGCCTGAAGGTTATCGCCCTGTACACTTCAGAATTAATCTGGCAGCTTCTGTCTTCAGCCTCATCAATAAACATTAGTGACCCAATGCCATTGGAATCTATGTATGCTATCAAACTGCCTCCACCATGTTATACAAAGGCTGTGCTGTACTTTGGAACAGGAGTCATTCCAAGTCTTCTCTATACTTTCCTCCCATTATTCTGGGACAGGTTGATCTTAGTTTCATCTGTCTAAAGAATTCTTTTTCAGAACTGGATGTTCTTTGGCAAAGTCTAATCTGGCCTTTCTATTTTCAAGTTTGAGTAATGGTTTGCACCTTGTGGTGAACACTCTGTATTTCCTCTCATGATGTTTTTCTCTTTATGGTAGACTTAGATACTGAAAGTGTTTCTTCACATGGGTGGATGCTGTGAAGGGTTTTTTTCTTCACCATTAAAAGGATTCTGCAATCATCCACCAATGTTTGTTTTCTGTGGATGTCCAGGCCTCTTTGAGTTCCAAAGTTCTCGTGTGTGTGTGTGTGTGTGTGTGTGTGTGTGTTTTTCTTTAGAATGTAAAAAAGCCTAATTATGGTCTATTTCTCCTCCATTAAGAGCTCTTTTGACCATATGTTGTGGGTTCACAAAACAGCTTGCAAATGCCACACCTGGAATCTGCTCCAGACCTTTTACTTAATTGATGATGCATTATCGAGGGAATAGCTCGTGCAGCCCATTAAATAGCTTTTGAGATAATTGTCCAATTACTTTTGGTCTCTTTAAAAAGTCATATTCAAGAGATGTAATTCCTAAACCCTTTGCTCCAATTAGAATGTGATTACCAAATTAAAGTGGAGTCTGCACTTTAAGCCCATATTGATTATATAACTGTACCTTGAATATGTGTTAGGGTCTGCGGAACGCACCTAATAGATATTGTTGAGAGGTGTGTTCGCAGCCCGGGGTCCACCGTGCAGGCGAAGCCCGCTGCTAGTAAGATGGCGAAAGTAGCAAACTCTGTTATCGAGCAGAGTCGCTAAAATAAACGCCGTAGCGCGCTGTGGCAGTAAGTGCAAACTCTGTTAATCCCCAGAGCCGCTAACGGGAATGCCACAGCGCTATATGGCGATAAGTACGAACTTACTTAACGTCAGTGAGCCGCAAAGTAAAACGCTAGGGCGCTGAACCAGCGTTATAAAGCGAACCCTGTTGCGTCACAGAGCCGCTGAGAAAAAGACTGTGTCCTGTTAGACTCACAGGGATACACAGATAACTGCTGTGCGGATAGCAGTCCGTGATCATGCAGACAGCAACACAATCAAGCAATCTCCTCACCGGAGAAGCTAGGGGCTTATTTCAGCCAAGCCCTAATCGCGTGCACCCAAATCTCTTCACCGGAGAAGCCGGTATTCTAGGGGCTTATTTCAGCCGAGCCCTAACCACATGCGTACATGATCACACTGGCGCAAAGCACATAATGCAATTGATACTAGCGCATGGCGGCCCAGCCATGCCACCCTTTTATAGTAACAGCTACAGGACCTGCCAGAAACAAGGACCAATGAAACTGTTCCAAAACACATGTAGTTTCATGACCTTCCTGGCGGACCAATAGGAGCTGCTGCAGTACCTGAACATGTGACCCCTGATCTCCAATGAGAGATCTTACCCTGGGCATGCTCAGAAGGGGAAACGCAGGACTTCGTCCCAAAGACGTCTGCTCCAGCACTGGCTATAATAGAAGATCCAGAAGGGGCAGCAGCAAGTCTCTGCACAGTATTGGAATGGGCAAGACGCTGGGACAGACATCTCTGCTGAGCAGGCTCCACTGTGGACGGAGATGGATGGGGACCGCAGCGGGACTGGTTCGAGACTCCCCTTGTGCAGCTGCGGGAACTCGAACCCTAACAATATGTTTTTGGCAATTGTTTAAAATACCATAAAATGTCACTGGCCAAATATTTCTGGACCAAACTGTATGTAGGCCGTTTTAATGTATGCATTATCTTGGATTTGTGTACAGTTCCAGTTAGTGGCAGTTTACTTTAGGAATGTTTTGTTCTTAGCTGACAGATGCAATATAGTGGCAGTGTTGCATATCATGGAAGCATTGTTGCTGTTAGGCTCACCTGGTGAGGTGGACAAACGAACCCAAGGATTTGACACCGCGGACTGGAAGGTACATGAAACAGTTAGGACTTGGAAAACAGCTATGCTGGATGGCAGACAAATAAGTGAAACAAGACACACAAGCAGACACAAAACCTGGAGGGCAGATGAAGTGGAAAATGGCATGTCAGAAGGAAGATCATGGCAACAGAAGACACTGAAAGTTGGCAAACTCCAAACAGCAATTGAACTTATGGTCTCACTTCTCAGATGCATGGGGTATGTCCTAGTTGGCATTAAAAGGCCTTGGGAGAAAGTCTCTGAGCAATGCCTGACCACTTGTAACTCCCAATGTGGAGCAAAACAACGTGTGAAGGCCATAGGAGAAGGTTACTGAGTTCTGCCCTGAAGACAACACAGGTGTGTAACAGTTACTGTAGAAAGACAACAAGTCAGATCTCATCTGTAGGGGACGCTGGGTTCCAACGCTTTACTCTAGAGCCAATAGCAGAGACTGGTCCTTGCAGACGCGAGATACTCCATGCTTATAGTGCTATGAGAAACTGAAGACACGACGTTTAGCTACAGTTGGTGACCTTGCTCACTCTAAAGGACTCATTCGGACAAGCAATTAATGTATCCAAGTGTGTCACGGACCACGCATGGTGACCACACCGTCCCATCTATATGACACCAGTAACTGCTTTAGAAAAATATTGGAAGCAAGGTGTTCTTGATTTCTTGGATTTAATTCTGTGTCCTGTTGGTTTTTTACAAAGGAGGGTTTGTGCCCTAATTCCTGTAAAAATCTGCTTTTTTCAGAATGTGCAACCTGCTACTGCAAAAAACAGCTCCGTATACAGAAAAGCTTTATAGTTCAATGGCAGCTTTCTAGAGGAATAAGGTCACCATAAGTCTGTGTCCGCGCAGTCTTTCTGATTAGTAGATGCTGACTGATCCAATCAGTCACCTCTCGATAACACAACAGAGTTTCCAGTAATTCGGGTGACATTAACCAGATAATTATGTCCTTATTTTTCCTCCAGATCACTCATCTCTGGATATATTGAACCTAGAACCTTAAAAAAAAAATTTTGGTCGTGAACTGCTTACACTATGCGATTCACTCAGTGGTTCTAATATGGTCCATATTCTTTCATGGGTTTTGCGAGCTTGTTACTATATTGCTTGAACTTCCAATGTGCAAAAAAAAAGTGGAGATGGATACAGACCGAAGAGGACCCTATGCAAGCATCATAATGTACAATTCCACCTGGTTTTGGAGAAGGAAGTGGCCCCCTTATCTCTTGGACCTCTGTGTGGCTGCACCAAAGGTACATCTGCCTCTAGATCAGGGTTCCCCAACTCCAGTCCTCAAGGCCCACC